>PVKA01016161.1:0-48486 GCA_004027165.1 Ctenomys sociabilis | reverse complement strand
TGTAAATTCGCTCTCGCTGGGAGAGCTTGGCGCGGGATCCAGGAGGCCGCTGGAGTCAGCCACTGTCTCTGGCCGGTCTCAGGAGCTGGGCGGGGGCGGGCGGGATGGAGCAGGACGGCGGAGTCGGCCGCGCTGTCTCTGGCCGGTCTCAGGAGCTGGGCGGGGGCGGGCGGGATGGAGCAGGACGGCGGAGTCGGCCCCGCTGTCTCTGGCCGGTCTACTGGTGTTTTGAAAGAATCAGTTAATGCTTAAATTTTTTAGTCCTTCTTTTTCTTTTTAATTTCCTGTAACTTCTTGGTTGTTATTTTATTTTGTGCTTTTAACTAATTTTGAGCGTTTATGTACAGTAACCTGAACAACTAATTTGAAGATAACAACATGTAATACAGCAACTATTGTTGAATTCCTATTACTTTGCTTAACAAAATTTTATATTACTATTTTTTATTCTTTGAAATATAAGAGAAAAATCCAATCTGCTGGAAGATAAAATTGGTAAAACTATCAAGGACATTGGTGTAGGCAAAGACTTTATGAATAAAATCCTGATCACACAGAAACTATCACAAAGGATCAGCAACTGGTATCTCATCTTGCAAAGCTTTTACACAGCAAAAGAAACCACACAGAGTGCAGAGAAAACCCACAGAGTGGTAAAAAAATGTTTTTCAGCTGTTCCTCAGACTAAGATCACTGTGGAGAACATAAAAGGAATTTCAAACAATAAGAGCTCCCTAATTTAAAATTCTCAATCCAAATTGGGCATCTGAGATGAATACACAGTCCTCAGAGGGAAAAAATATGAACAGCAAATAAATATACGAAAAAAGGCTCAAAATGTTTGCATTTCTGGTTATTCAAAAAATGCAAATTATGATGGCAGACCAGTTCGCTCAGCAAACTAAAGCAGCTGCTTGGGCAGATGCAGAGGCTGGGGATTCGATTCCTAACCTGCCTGGCCGGGCCCACCCTGAGTGCAATGAGACAGTGATTGAGACTGGGCATGGTGGCACGTGCATGTAATCCCAGCACTCGGGAGGCTGAAAAACAGAAAAGGAGCACCTCAAGTTTGATCTGTGTAGTGAGACCCTGAAGACTCTGTACTAAATACATTAAAAAACAAAAAAAAAAAGAAATGCAAATTAAAACAACACTGAGTTTCCATCTGACACTGGAAAGAATGAACATTATTAAGAAATCAACCAGTAACAAATGCTGAAGGAGCTGCAGGGAAAAGGAACATTTCTCCGCTGTTGGTGGGAGTATAGACTCGTGTAAGCACTGTAGAAAAAAAAAAAAAAAAAGACTGGAGCTCCATTTGACCCAGATATTCTTGTTCTGTTTATCTTCCTTTCCAAAATAATTAGAAATACTATACCAAAGTAATACATGTGCATTCATGTTTATAGCAGCACTACTTGTCGTAGCTAAATCTTAGAAACAGCCCAAATGCCCAACTGAGGAATGGATAAAAAAATTAGTCTTTCTATACAATGGAGGACTATTCATCCATGAAGAAGGATAAACTGGAGACTTTTGCAGATAAATGGATATAACTTGACAGCATACTCATAAGAGAAATAAACCCGACACACATACGCAAACATCATATTGTCTCCCTAGTATGAGAAGCTGATAAAACGTAAAATGTACAATAGATATTGTAAAATGGGACAAAACTGTTTAAAACACAAAAGAAGCTAGGGTACAGGAAAGATAATACAATACATATATACATATGTAACATATATATATGTTAAAATACCCTACTAATTTTTATTAGTTCATTAAAAAGAAAGGTTTGTACTAATATTGTTTGGACAATTAAATGTCTATATCTTGTACTTTGTCTAAGTAATTCAAAGATTATAATACTCAAATATAACAATTTTTATCCTGCTATTATCTGGTTTTGAAATTTTGTTTTATTTTTTCTCTTTAAAATTAAAAAATAATGATTTCCACCAAATTGAATATACAGAGATATAGAACTGAAAGTACTCTAAAGAACCCTGAAAATATAGTGCCCTATAAGAAAGTTGAGTCATATCAATATGTTCAGAAATGAATGAAATTCCAAAATTCATCAAATGGTTATTCAATAACCATATATGTATATTTATGTGTGTTTATGTACAAGACTGAAAATTTTTCAGGCTACAAAATTTCGATATAATAGCACCTAAATTGTAAGGGCAAAATAGCCCTTACCTTCATCTGGAAAATTACTCTGTGGTTAAAAGCTGTAGATATTCTAGCTTTAATAAAATATACTAGGCAAAATCCAGGTTGGTGACATTTCACTATTCATATTAAAATATGAAAAGATGAGTTCAGGCACCTAAATTGGTTTAATGACAATGGAGTGCCCATCTTTGACAGGTCTAGACAAAAAAAAGGGGTATACAAAGGAAGAATCATAATGTGTATGTGTATAAACAGTACAGTTGGGATAGGTACGCTGTGCTTCTACATAATTCTATGAGAGGCAAGATTTGCACTAACAGTGGTTGGCAAGATACTATGTTGGCTTCTAGTACTATGGACAACCTCTAGGAAAATAACAAAGTAGAAAATATTAATTATTGAATCTGTGATGTAATTCAGGTATAAAAAAATAAGATAAGTATATAGCTAAACTCTCTTAATTCACTGATTAGAGACATCTGCTATAATAGGGTCTGTAAGTATAATATCATGTATGCACCTTGTATGATACCAAAACATTATGAAAACAGTTTGCAATGTATTGATTTATCAAATCTGTCCTGATGATTTATCAAGAATCCTGTCTTGATACTGTCTCTTTGCTATTTGTTCTTCAATAAAATAAAAATAAAAAAATAAAATATGAAAAGAATTGACTCATATAGGATAATGTTTAAATTATGTTGCTTAAAATTAAAATGTCAAGCTCCTAAGTGTAGAGTGCCTGGGGCCAAGTGCCTGCATCCGCCTATCCGCCTATCCCTGGCTTCACAGCTGTGGCCTGCAGGCTGAGCAGTGCTCCACCTGCCAGCAGCACCCTTGTCAACAGTGACTTCTGCCTTTTTTCTTTGTTCTTCCAATTTCACATGCATATATCTGGTAATATGAATAATTGGTTAGAAGACAACACTATATATTGTGACAAATACTGTGAAATTCATATTATTTTGTTAAGTATAATTCTGTATCATCCACATTTTTCTCTGTTTTAATTCTAATTTGTACTCTCTTTAAAAAAATAAAATTTAAAAAGTGACTCCTGGAAGAATCTGGAGGCTCTGATGAAGGACTTGTCAAATATTTCACCTGAAGGAGTTGACCTGCAAAAATATTGAAGTTGTTCATATTTTAAGTTTGCATGAGGATTTTATTTTGGAATCCAGACATTTCTCTCCTCACTTTGCACTAGTGTTCTTTCAATCTGCTATCATAGTATGAAATTGTTTCATAGTATATTCAAATATCATCATAATTCTAACAGTAGTTTCAGTTTTTAATAGCCATTAGCAAGAAATGTACACACAAAGCTTAGAGAAAGTCTAAGCAGAGGAAATATAAAATATTCCACAACCTTCCTCATCTTTTCTCCCTAATACTTACTAATTTAATTCTACTTTTGTGTCTCCTACTCACTTCTACTTAAGCTACTGGCCACAAACAATAATAAACTTTGTCAAACATGTGTATGTGTGTGTCTGCACAATACCAAGTTTCTTCTTAGAACTCAGACCTCTGGGTGGGGCGGAGGCTGCCTGCCTGGTGCTGCACAGTTAAGGGTAAATAATAAGGTTGTTTCCTGGAGTTTAAAATCAAAAGCTGAATACTTAAACCAAGTGTGCTTCCTAGATGAGGGGTATTGCAAGGGTCATGTTGACAGGAAGCAAATTGAACAGCAGGCCCCTTCTCCCTACACCAGTCTCCTAGGTCATTGTTTGGTACCTCCTAATAGCAAACTTAACCAGGATGAAGTAAATATGTTATGCAGAATCCCAGCACCAATATGAGCGAACAAAGAACAGACAGGTGGATTTAGGGTTGAGTGACAAGAGCATACTCCTCTCCTATTTGGTCTCAGAGCTCAGCTATCTCTTCACTGTCTGCCACTTGGCAGCTATTCAAAGCTGTTCAGTTGAAGAATTCAGCTTGTTTACCTCTGAAAATAGATATGGACTCAGGTTATGAATGTGGAAACAGATCAGACAAGTCATCCACTAAATCTCCACTAAGAGAAGCAATGAACCAGATGCCATAGATGAATAAATGCAACCTTGATCATATTAGCATTTTAACTGACAAATATAAGTTTAAATTGGGGCATAGTTTTCTGAGACTTCAAAGAATAATAAAATCAATCCCAATAAGAAATGTTCTTACAGTACAAATACTCTGCCTCTCCTTTCTATCCCAAAATCAACACACATTTCTCAATAATTCAAACACTGAAAAACTGAAAGATTTTCAATTTTTTTCCTTTTCTCAATTGCTTTTCTCTTTAGCACTTCTACTGAGAAGGAAATATAGCATTATTCTGCTTTTACCACTGCTTGGTAGTAAAGAACTCAGAAACAAACACTAACTGAACTCTGAAGTCTACAAGTAAAATCCTCTTAATTTAGACAACAGAGAGGGCAGAACCCCTGGAGCAAGGCACAAACTTCCTGGGTAGTAATGTTATAGACATCAAAGCACTGGGATCAAGTAGTTGATGGCTGAAATCTCAGGATTTGACCAATACCCTGTAGAAATTATAAATAGTCCTGGACACCCATTCTAACACCACAGAAAAATGCAGGAAGTGGCATAGGAGGAGAGAACTTGTCAGCCCATTTCTGTTGATAGCAATGTAGTATCTTAACCAAGGGAGCTTCCACAGTAAAGATAGGTGTATGGTTCATGTCTAGTTGTCCCTCCAAAGTCTCATGCAGCCATGGGACACTCTTCTAGAGTTTATGATTAATTTATAATCCACTGGGATCATGTGTGTGAGTACTACACCTGCCCTGGGGCAGGTTATTTGCATTATACTGTAAGGAGGAAAGAGAAGCTAGCCCTTTGAGCTGCTGCTTTTCCTCCCTTTGCTCTCTTGCTCTTTGCTGCTCCCAAGAAAGGCTGCTCTTTGCTACATGCCACTCTGCCTTCGAGCCAGTTGAGGATGGACTAAGCCCTCCAGCAACTGTGAGCTAAATAAACTTTTCTTTCTTTCATTTTTGGTGTTGGGTATTTGTCTCAGCAATGAGAGAAGAGTAACTGAGAGAGTATGTAAGGGAGACAAATTTTAAAGGGAAGATCTAAAAGGAAATCTTCAAAGAGTTCAGAAAAATAGTAACCTCACCTGTTTCAGTTATGCCTAAGATGTTTGCTATTCAGACAGATAGTGAAGTTCAGCTCAACTGCCTATGTTGTAGGGTAATAACTATAAGCTTCTCTTCTGGAGGTTAACAACCTAAATTTGAAGACCAAATTAGAGAAAAAGAATTACAAGAACAGCCAACACTTTGGCACTAGCCTTACAAGGTAAGTGAAGACTCAGGACATAGGAGAACCTGTACTGTAACATCATGTAACTCAGTTGTGGCCCAAATTTTCTGATTAAGGAGATTATGAGGCCACAGAGAGTGATCAATGATGTAGAGTGTGCCTAAGGAGAGTCACATGGAGAGAAAACTTTCTCTCAGGCTTTCACAGAGAGCAAATTGGTCAAGCAATGTCCATGACTCAGCCACATGGCTGACACTGACAAAGGACCTAAAAAGTGAGGTACAGGGTTACAGGATAAACCCTGAGGGGATTTGACTGATATCATCAGATACAAAGTTACATTTCTTTTTATATAGGTCTTGCTTTATTTTCGTCTTAGCCATCCAGCAGAAAAGTATAAAAACGAAGTATAAACAGTAAAGCCATATTAATATGCTGAGCTGTAAAAGAATCAAGTCAATAAATTCTGACATGCTGCACTCCTACCAACAGTAGAGAAGGGTTTTTTTTTTCTACACTGCACTTTCTCCAGCATTTGTTATTAGTTGATTTCTTTGTGGTAGTCATTCTTTCTAGAGTGAGATTGTATCTCAGTGTTGTTTTATTTATCATAGCTAAATCTTGTTAACCACCTAAATGCCCACTACCTGAGGAATGGATAAAAATGATGCAGTGTTTTTATACAATAGAGCATTACTAAGCTATAAAGAAAGATAAACTTGAGGCTTTATAGGTAAATGGCTGCAACTAGAGGCTATACTCACACATGTGTAACACGTATCATCTCCCTTATGTAAGAACCTGAAAGAATACATAAAATCTGAAAGTTACAATAGATATAGTAAAATGAAAAGAAACTGAACATAACCAATAATCAAGTCAAGTCAAAGAAGAAAAGATAGGACAAAAATGGAAGGGGGAAAATCACGCAAGTATATGCACAGAATAGCTAAGATGATTGTACTACTAATTTCTGTCAGTTTTTTTAAAGTAGCCATTAATGTTTAAAATTTTCTCCTTGACCAATTTTGTATGCAAATATCTGTCATCTGAACAACTATACTGATGACAGCAGTGTGCAATATAACAATCACAGATAAATACCTTTCATCTTATTTAAATGTATGTCATCTCTAATGTCTTATCTATTATTATTACACTCTCTTTAAAATAGGGACAGTGAGGTAGCTCAGTGGACTAAGTGCCTGTTTATGCAAACACAGTGACAGGGGTTTGATCCCTGGTACCACATGCTGTGTCCGCACACCACTCTCCAAGTGATTGAGTTCAGGCACGGTGGTGCACACCTATAATCCCAGTGCTGGGGAGGTTGAAGTCAGAAGAATCACGAGTCGGAGCTGCATAGTAAGACCCTATACTAAATGCATTTTTAAAATTATTAATTAATCAATTAAAAATAAAAAGGAAAGAGATTAAGGTCTATTGAAAAGAAGAATTAGTTTTTATTGTTTGATCAATCTTGCATACGTATGTCTGGCAATCTGGGCAACGATTTTGATCATAACAATGCATAATATACTAGTCATTTTTAATTTTCTATTCTTGTTTTGAAATTCTGTACCATTTTTATCATTCTATGTTGCTCACCAAACATAAAGAACACTGTAACTCAGTGTGACTTGGGGAGGTTCCATTTCTTTTTTTATCCTTTATGATTTGAATTTTTATAAAATTTAGAACCTGTTACAAAACTACAAAAGTTTATCACCTCGCAAAACAAAAAAAGTAAGGATAGAGTGAAAATATAGAGAAAGAGAGAAGACAGTCATCGGCCATGATGAGTTTTCATTACAGTGTGCTTAGTTCGCCTGTTACATGAGTCAAAGAAGTCTATAACGAAGTTTCTAGTTTCTAATTTGATTTCATGACAAGAAACATGAGCTGAGACAGCCATTCCTGTCTTCCTCCTATTCAATAATGCAAATTAGAATTGGAAAAACCTTCCCTTTCTCCAGGCATTATCTTTTTTCTGTCTTGAAACTTTATTAGTATGTTTGCAGTGCATAATGATTACATTCATCACAGGAAGTTGGTACGTGTGCATAATGTATCGTCGTTTTCACCCCCCTCCCAGCTCCTCCTCTCTTCTCTTCCTCTCTTGGTCATTTTCCCACCTGCAAAAGATCTGCCCAAGGTATTCTTAAGTATTGGCAAACTATAGTCACCCAGTAATACATGGCCCAGGTGATAAGAACTCTCAATTGATAGAAATACAACTTTGTGAAACAGAGTTCCTTAGCTGACAAACACTAGCTCAAGCTCAGAGGGCTGAAGAGAGCTGGTTACATGATACTGTCAATTGACTGACAAAGGAACCCACAAGTGGATCTGGTCTCGATTTGAAGTGCCTTGCTCTTCAATAACTCTTCAGAATTTGACCTTAGTTTTCAAATATGTCTGAGGAATAATCATCAGCAATTTTTTAAAAAATACTTTATTATTGATACAGTGACAGCTTTTGGGACTCTGAGTAGCAAAACAAAATCTGGCTACTTTTGGGCAGTCCTCTTGTGATTCAATGAGGCTTAAAACAGCTGATTGCACTTCTGAGTAATGCAGCATCCCACTCAAACCATGAAATTAATGGTGAAGCTGGGATTCTGTGAAATCCGGGCAATGCTTTCTGTGGCATATTTTCCTAGGTTCTTAGTTCAGAATAAAGAAAACTCTCAAGTGTTAAGATTTCATCTATTCGGGCTAAAGAGATAGCTCAGTGGAATAAGTGCTTGCCTGGCAAGTGCAAGGTCCTGAGTTCAATCCCTGATACCATCAAAAAAGATCTAATAAAATAAGATTTCATATATTTCCTATTATAGAAACCAGCCACTCTCTTGCATTTACAGAGTGACAATGAGGACAAATCACCTACTTTCATCACTGAGTGTTAGTGAGGTTTTAGCTGAGGCCCTCCAGCCAGAATACAATTTTCTGGATTCTGATTAAGCATCAATGACCTTAAACTGGACTATTTGGTATTTATTTTTAATAACAATAAGAAATTTTCTAAGAATGTTGTGATATTCAAATACTTTTATCCATACTAAACTGCTAACCCTGCATAGATGCTTGTGAAACTAATAAAAATCTTTAAGGGAAAAATAAAAAAATGGGTTCAACTTTAGAAGGGAGATTAACAACTGTATTAAAGCAAAATTTACATATAATAACATGCACCCATTATTTGTAAAGTTTTTCTAATTTTGACAAATTCAAGTACTTACCCATCTGCAACAAATATCAAGGTTATAACTGTCCATACCTTAATAATTCCCAAGTGCCTCTTTGTAATCAACAACTCCTCCACCCCTTCCCATACCATGGATCCCAGGTAATCACTGATCTGCCACTAGATACTGATATTAATTTTTTGAGAATTTCATATAAATGGAAGCATGTAACATTTATTATACTGTTTCTGGCTCATAACACAGTGTATTTTTGAGATTCATCTGTTTTGTTGCAAGTTTCAGACTGTTGTTTCCTTCTATTTCTCAGTATTACAGTATGTTCTGGACTTGCCAATAATTTGTCATCTGTTAATAGACATTTGGGTTGTTTCCTGTTGGGGAAGATAACAAGTAAAGCTGACAGGCACATTTGTGCATGCGTTCATGAGAACACATTCCCTCATTTCTTTAGGTCATGTGGGAAGCGCATATTTAACTTTGTAAGAAACTACCAGATACTTTCCAAAAAATCAGTGCCATCTTGTACTTCCATGGAAATATATAAGAACAACAGTTGTTCAAAACTCTTGTTATTATAGTCTTTTAAATATAACATTCAGGGTCTTGCATTATCTTAAAGATTGCTATTTTTTTAAAGGTATTTAGTACAGGGTCTTCAGGGTCTCACTACACAGCTTGGACTCGTAGTGATCCTCCCAAGTGCTGGGATTACATTGCGCACCACCATGTCCAGACTGCATCGCCATCTCAGTGCACCCAGGGGCCCGGGCCAGCACGGCATGCCTGGGATCGTACTGGGTCCCTTCACCTGCCTAAGGAAAGGCTGAGTTGGCCACAAAAAAAATAATAATAATAATAAATAAATCTTTGTAGTAGCTATAATCCAGATTTGGTTGTTCAGGTGAATATTAATGGTATCATGTTCTCATAGTTTTAATCTGGTTTAAAATCACTGTGATAAAATCCATCCAATACCCATGGGAACCACTATCATAACTATGTGCAAGAGCATCTCTGAAATAGGGAACATACAAAAAGCATCTCAAAGGTCTGAGGCCTCTATCAGGTGACCAGCAGACAGCCCCCACCTTCTCTACTAAAGAATAGGATATATTTATGGAGAAATTTTTAAGACAATGTAGTGAAGAAGAAAAGCATTTCTATCAACTTTATCCTTTCTGAATTGTTACAAAGATGAATTTAACCAGAGCAGATTCCAAAAAACTTACATAAATCAGAAAACTTACATGAGACACTACTGAATGAAGCTTTTTGTCTCTTATAACTCCCTCTAAGAATCAATTAATAGGGCCAAGGAAATAGCTCAGTAGAATAAGCACTTGCCTGGCCATCACAGGGTCCTGAGTTCAATCCCTGGTGCCGAAAAAAAAAAAAAGAATCAATTAATATACACTTACATTGTTTCTCTTTCAATAATTATTCATATATAACAGTTCTTGAAGGGATCAAGCTAAATACATTATTTATTGAGCAATATTCTGAGGTAGGTACTATTGCCTCCATTTTACAGATGAAAAGACTGGAGCTCAAGAAGAATAAATAAATTGGCCTAGATAACACAGCTACTAAATGACAGTACAAGATTTAATACCAGGTTGGACTCCCCTGCTGTCTGTGCTTAAACCACTGTACTGTGCTTCCTTCTTTCTTTGTAATCTCTGCATCTGTTCTTGCGGCTTCCTAATCAATGGAGTCAGATTTACTAGCACCTACCTGCTGTGAAGCATTCTACTTAAAAATGTCTCAAACTGTTCTGTGTTCCATATTTTCAAAATGAATTGCCAACAAGTCTGTAAATTAGCTAAGTAGCATTCTTGGGACTGAAAAGTACACATCTGCAGGCTTTGCTCATTCTCATTCATTCCAGTCTTACAAGTACTGCCTCTCCTGTGTCTTACTGATAGCTATTTTACAAGATCTTCATTACTTCATAATTGTTCAGCCTTCTACATTAAGTTTTTCTTGTGAAGACAGATGGTCTGCATGGTTGTAAAAGTGGAATAATGAAAGGAAATGAGAGTGCTATACCAGAGTGTCTTCTATCACCAATACCAATAAATTACTGAATTAAATGTTCCTTTTCTCAATCATTGTCAAAGTATAACATCCATGAGCCAAATTATTATAAAATCATTCAGGACAGCAAAAGCCAAGAATAAACAAAGATAATGTTGTCCATTTTATTAACAAAAATATATCTAAAATAGATACCATCTGTGCCATCATATCTAAAAATTAACCCCTTCATACTGGTCTGTGGTGTCCATTGGGCAGGTATTCAGTGTTGAAACCGTTCTGAGATGGATAGAAGAGAGGGAAGGAGGAGGTACAACTAGCAATACAGAGAACAAGCAAAGTTACCTTTTAGGACAGAATATTTTTGTACTTCTATAAATATTCTGAACTTTAGGATATAGTTAAATTTCCTGGCAGCATTTTGCCGCCTTTTGAATCTTACATTTAAGCTTTGCTTAGCAAAATCAGAGTAATGTGTGGTCTCAGTTCATTTTGACCCTTAAAGGGTCAAAAACATCTTTTAAATATTTGATCTAACTTTGTGACTTATGTAATTTCCCAGCATTGCTGTTGGAAGCAGACTATTCAGCACCAGTTATATCTTGTGATTTTTTTTTTTCCTTTGGTATTTTTAGGAAAGGATCTACAGGGTGCTCAAGGTCTCACTACCAGATCAGACTCATAGTGATCCATAAGTTTACAGCCTCCCAAGGCACTAGCCACTATGCCCAGTATCAATTTCTGGCTCAGCAGGCCCTGGGGGCAGGGCCAGTGCTGCAGGCTGGAGAGTTGAAACTGCAGACCCTGGGCCTGTTTGCAGGTATTTTAGTCCACTGAGCTATTTGGCCGGCCCTACTCTAGGTGCTCTTACTTCAGACCCTTTATGTGGTTTTTCTTGCCAATCCCCTTATATTTAAATGTTGATTAGCACTCTGCTGGACACTCAAGAGTAATTACTGTGGATCCTTACAATATTTCTCTATGTATTTCACTACTCTTCCCTAGGAACTCTTTTATTTTTTCTTCTTTTTTTTTTTTTTTTTTTTTTTTGGTGGTATTGGGGCTTGAACTCAAGCCCCTGCCCTTGCCCGGTGAGCACTTATTTTACTGAGCTATCTTTCCAGCCCCCTGTAGGAACTCTCTTACTTTCTTGGACTCAGAGACTCATCTCTTCAATTTACAGAACTTCTAGGTACAAAGTAGATACCTCTCTTTGCACTACTGTGGAAACTGTTTCCACTGGACCAGAATTAAAGTGTTAGTAGGTCCATATCCCTGGAAGCTCTAAGGAAGAATCCACTCCTTGCATTTTCAAGTATCTATCTTATCTTCATACTACCTTCTTCTCTATGTGTTCTCTCTTTTCCCCTTTTTCTTCCTCTTTCCCTCCCCTTTCCATTCCTTTTTCCCTTGCCCCTCTCCTTTCTTCTTATTTCTCCTTATTTTCTCTTCCCCCTCCATAAAGGATAAGCCAAGATAATCTTCACACCTTAAGATCTTTAATCACATCTGCAAAGACACTTGATATCTTAGAGGAAAATCATTCAACCTGCCACATATTTTTTATAAAAGTTTGGATAAATTAAGAATATTGTACAGGATTTTGATAATAGATGCTTACTAGAATCCAATAATAGCTAATGATCTGGCCACTAAAGTTGTTTCTCTGAATCTCCAACATGCATGAGTGAATTTCCAAGACTGTTCTCCTCTTGACTCATATGCCTAGAAAAAATACACACTTCACAGTCTTTCAAAATCCTGACAGAATACAACCAAGTCCATTAATAAATAATGCAAGTAATCCTGAATACTATGAGATGAACAATAAAATTTATAAGTTGATTTCTTTTTTGTGATAACAGGGACCAAACTCAGAACCTTGCACTTGTCAGGCCAGTACTTATTCCATTGAGCTATCTCCGCAGCCCTTAAAATTTATAACAAAACAAAATTTCCTTTGTAAAAATTTTTCATGAAATGATAGTTTTTTTCTTTTTTTTCTACTCTAGTCACCAAATGTTCTATCAAACTTCTCTCCTTTATTCTTCTACTATCATTCTTATTGTCCTCAAATATGGTATTAACCTTGAAATTACAGACAGTTAAACAAAATCTCTGCACTTACCTAGCCCTACTATCTCCTCCAATTTGACAAAAAGCTATAAGTGCTTGAGTTTGCCCTCCAACCTTATTGTCTAGCTCCCATGGTTGTCCAGGCTATTAGCATGACCAACATACCTCTTCCTCAGAATCAAATCTGCTAAGCAAAATACACATGCTAATAATATGGCCATGGCAGCAATTTAACATCATTTGTTCCACTCTTCCTGGTCCTCAATACCTTCATATCTGGGAGGCAAAAAATAATAATATTAAAATAATAATAATAATAATAAAGAAATCCCTTACTTCATCAAAGAATCCACATAAGTAACAAAAATTCACAAAAGTGAAATTATTTCACTCAAAAGATTAATCACATTATTTCTTACTAGAGCCCCTAGAAAATTTGCATAATAAATGCATGTATTTTTAGAAGTAATGAGAATTAAAAAAACCAAATGTTTAAAACATGTTTCCCAGACATTTTCTTTCATAAGCTAGTAGGAATTTTTGCAATTTTTCCAAATAAGCCTCAGAGATTTATGAAATAATAGAATATTAGGATTATTCCCTGGGTTCCATTCTACATCTAATTTATGAATATCAAGTGTAGTACCTAGAAGGTCCACAATGAAACAAAACATTTTAACCTTCACAACTGAACATGAATCTCCCTCAGTTCCCTGACACATATCTCTTTTTATAAGGATTACATCCAATTACTGGAAGCATCAATTTATCTACCAGATTCTGTACAGCATACAAAACTGAGTGGGATCGTCCTTACCTACAAGAAGCATCCAGGATAAGAGAATGCAGATCAATTGATGGTTTATTCAATGCAGACAAAAGTACAGGCACATAAAATCATGAGTAAAAATAATTACCCTAGAAAACTGTTTTTATCACCTGTGCCAAGACCAGTGCTTTCCAAATACAGTGGTACCTCAGTTCACAAATTTATTTCATAATTCTGGGAAAGACAACCATATTTATGTTCATGTGGAGATGGCCATGGTTGTGTCCATCGCTTGATGTGGAGGTGAGGAATGCAAACAAAATTGAGCTGAACATTTCTTTTTGGAATTGAATCATTTGTGAATAGAAGTGTTCATGAACTGAGGTATTACTATAGATTGGAAGTCCCAAAATGTCAGGTAGTTTGACAATCCAGCATGACATCTTTTGGTCAGATCCTCCAAAACACCTGTTTCAAAAATAACCATCACAAAAATGAGTTGTTTGTTTTTTTTTTTAAGACCAATGGGTACCAAGTATGTATACAACTGTCCTCACACAGGGACAAAATGAGAAGAAATACAACAGAGAGGAAGATAAAAAGGAAGAAAAGCTAACGAATTCAAAAGGCACAGCTGTCAACAAATGTGTATACAAATTTGTAACTCACATATTAACCTAAACATTGCACTAAAATTAATAAGATTCAGCTTGAATCTGTCCTGAGAGTCTACTCAGGAGTCTCAGAAGATCAAAAGGTCACCAACAAGAGAGGAAAATGCAATACCTTTCTGCCAGGCTATCCTAAGCTGGTAATGAAGGAGCTCCAGAACCAACAGAGAACTCAAGTTCATCATGTGCTCCTGTAGCAGATAACACAATGTCCCCTTTGTCTAATTTAGACCAAACAATTTGATTTGGCTTTTGATTTGCCTGCTCTGGGAATATTTGTCTTTCTTGGTTTCAGTATTTTGCCTCTAAACTTGGGAAACTGATAATAACTTACTAGGATGTCATAAGAATTCTGATTTTGTTCCATTTTATAATAATGTTGCAGTAAACTGTGTGTAAGGTTACAAATAAAACAAGTCAAGATGATTATAAAATTACAAACAGAGGTGTAGAGTTTGGAAAATTTTATTGATGTTGTTCTTAATCTCACTTCTAAGTGTGCCAAAAGTCTGGTCTAACAGGGAAGACCTTTGCGATCATGAGCCTGTATTCTCAGCTTTCTGCTCCCCACATATGAAACAAAAATGAAAAGAGAAAGAATGAGGCCAACAACATTGGGGTAGGGAGCACACTAGTCAGGAAGGCTGTGGGTATTTCTGACATTGTCAAAAATAAAATGCCTTTGGCTTTTTACTCCAGCGTTGCACATGCTGCGCTTCTCCAAACAAGGACGTCGCACTCTTCGTGGCTGATGGCTTTTGGAAGCAGAATATTGTGGAAAGACTATTTCTGTTCTTACAGAGAAAAACCTGATGCCTCATGACAGAGGCTGCATCCCAGAGCAGAAGGCGTTCTGCAAGACCCAGCTATTTGCTTGCTTGCAGTAAAGGGCACTGGAGAAGACAAAAGGTATTTTCCCTTCTGCAACGCAGAGAAGCCCATCTGTCATCCTGCCTCAGCGCAGTGCTGGGGAAATCCTTCATGAACAAGAACCTTCCTGCCAGAGTTCCCTGGAAACACTCCCCAGACGATCCGCCCACGCACAAGAGCGACACACTTATTCCCAGCCTGCCTTTTGGTACTTTTTATTGTTCTGAAAAGAGGCAGAGAATAGTGGATGGATCTAAAACTAGGAGGGTCTGTTTTCAAACCTGTCAGAATTTTGTACCATTATTGTTATTATTTTCTCACAGGAGCAGTACTAACTACTTTAATTAAGATACACTAATGACTAAAAATGGATTCGTATGGACAAGCTCATGGGAAGGACAAGTCAGCCAAAGCAGCCTGCTTGCGTGCCTCAGCAGAGAGACCTTCCAAAGATTTCTGAGAAACATGATCTGAGTAGAATCAGCAACCCCTGGGGCTGATGGACAGGGTGTCATGTGATGTGTTTCACTGATACAGAGCCAGTGACAGCTCTGAGAAAGGATATTCACATTCCTCACATTGGTGGAAAGATGGGCCCCAGTGGCTGGTAAGGCTCCAAGGGCATACCGCAAAGTAGGGGGGACCTTTACATTGTGGTGGGGACCACCAAAGCACTCTGATCACTGACCTTGACTGATGGAGCCCTAGTCTTTCTTTGGAGTAATTCTACATTCGTGCAATGGAAATACTAAGAAGCCTCTCTACTTGTAAGCTTTGGGGTATAGAAATCTTACACACCATGCACGCAGAAAGTCCTACTCCTTATACTTTTCTTCAAGAGTTAATTTGTGTTTTTCCTGACCTAGTTGGTGCTTTCTGAAATGCCCCATGTTTTGTCTCCATGCATAAATCTGCTACCAACAGCTTCTACCTCCTTGGTAAAGCCAAAAGCTGATGCTTTCCTATGAAAGTGACAGTAGCCCAGCCAACACACCTGGTACCCTTGTGGGACACCTGTGTACATGAGCCAGGAAGATGTTGGCAGCTCCTGCCTGACATTTAGAAGTCATGAGTTTATGTCGTGAGTCACAGTGCTGAATGGTGCTTTCTCCTTCTTTCCCCTTGCTAAAATGTTATTAATGATCTAAAGGCTGTGCTTTCTGCTTCCAACAGAGAAGTAATAATGGGGCAGCAGCACCACCATTCTCAAGCCTGCAGAACTGCAGAAGAAAAGGAAGAAACCTTACTAAAGGAATTATTGTCTCTTCACTAATAATGAAGCAAAACCTCTGGCCATTTCCATCTGAACTGCACAAAGATGTGTCACATCACTTTATAATTGTTTCACAAAACAAGCTGTAAAGTCATGTTCCTCACCCATTGTAGCGATACAATGTAAGTAACCAATATGGATATTTAAGTAATAAAACTACAGGAAATAATTTCAGCTTTTGTTTTCAGTATTCTGGTTATCTACAAGGAGCAGAATATAGTCTTGTGATAAAATTTTGATCAGCTGTCAGCCACATATATATTGGGAAACCCCTAAGATTTTATTGCCTGGTGACCTTTTAGCTGTCTAAGTCTAGGAAGGAACTCTGTATGATGTTTACAGAATGATGAAATTGCCTAAGGATGCACTTATCAGAAAATAATCTCATCAATAAATAACATGTAGTTCTATTATATGATTTTGTGTTGATGCAGCCTTTTGTGCTTTTAAAAGGAATTTCTCTAATAAAAGAACAGAGTTCCTTCCTATGTTCACTCTTTTCCAAAAATTATAATTTCAGTTTCAATATTTCAGGCAACGTATTTTTGTATGAAAACCCAAACCACCTATAGTAGTCTGTGGCATATGACACACTACATTTTCAAAACTAAGAGGATATCTTTGACTTGAGCAATTTACAGAATAGCATTTATTTCACAGTATAGACCATATGGAATTGAGAAAGTTCCATCCAAGTGACAAATCCATAAAAGTACAAGTCAAAGGTATTTCTCCAGGCCTGTAGAGCAGCATGTTTGATGACTGGCTCCCTAGGAAACAAAGCCAACAACAAAAGAGCAAGTGATAGGTGGGGGAGAAGTGTCCCTTATGAAATACATAATTACTAGGAGAAAATGCCAGTGAAGCATTTGCAAGACAATAAAAATAAATTTTCTAGTGCAGAGAAACACCTAATATGATAAAATTAAGAGGATATTGCATATTCTCCCACATTGCTTCTTCTGGCATGCAAAGAGATAGTATTTTCCAAATTTTGACGAGCCTCATTCAAATTCTCATCATTTGAATTATCCATATGTTCCAAGCAAGGAATTATACAATCACACAGGAAGGAATTTGAAAAGCACTGGGCCAGCCCACTCATTTGAAAAGTAAGGAGCAGACTCCCAGAGAAGTGGAGGGACTTAAGCCATCAGAGCAGTTAGCATCAGACCTGCAACTGGGGCTAGCACAGTTCCAATGTCTCCCTCAGCTCCAGTTCAGTGTTACTTGGAAAACCAGCTGTTCCTCCTGAAGATTCCTGATCGGCCTCATCATAAGGCCGAGGGACCACCAGAATCAGCAGGGAGACCTCTTCCTCCACAGCCACCTAAACTGTGTTTGTCCCTCCAGACCTCACTTAAACATTTCCTCCCTAGAATAGCTGCTGTACTCTGTCAGAGTGCTAATAATTATCATCTTCTTATATTGAGCTATTACTCTGTACTGTTCTGGAGCTTCTAAGTTCTTGTTATCAGCTCGATGTCCATATCGCTGCAAGAGTTAAGATTTAAACTTTCTAACTTCTGCTTTATTCTTATCTTGCTCTATAGACTATAATGTTTTATTGGCATAAAATATTTTTATTCCAGCCATCTAACATGTTATGCAGTTCCCAATCAACAATACTTTTAAATAAATAAAATATCATTATCTGGTACTTGTTAAGTAGTTAATCAGCTGTCCATCACTGTAACAATTACCTGTAATAATCAGCTTATAAAGTGAAAAGGCTGTGCCAGTGAGATATCTTGGCAGTCTCAGCACCTGCATGGTAAGCACAAGGACCCAGGATCGATCCCTGGTACTGCATGCTGTGCCAACCCCTTGCCAAGCCAGCCACCAAAACTGAGCATGGAAGTGCATGCCTGTAAGCCCAGCACTGGAGAAGCTGAGACAGGAGGATCACTATGAGTCTGATCTGTGTAGTGAGACCTTGCACTAAATAAATAAAATATTAAAGATAAAGTGAAAAGGTTTACTTGGCTCCCAGTTTTGGAAGATTCAGTCTATGGTTGATTGTCTCCCTTGCTTTGGAACCTATGGTAAGGTTGTACATAGGGATGGCAACTGCAACCAGAGAAAAAGCCTCTTAACCACATCTCCAAGGAAGTGAAAGAGAAATGGGAGGAGCCATGGTTCTCAATCCCCTTTGAAGATATGCCACAATTCCTGGGAAGTCTCACACTATGCTCTACCTCCTACAATGTCCCCAACTTCCCAATATCTCTACCCCATATTCTGAGAACAAGCTTTAACCCATGAACCTTTGGGGGTCATTGCAGATACAACTTATTCATTCAGCTACTTTGTTTTCCATACATACATGCATCACTTCTCCTGACTCCAAACAGGCTTTCAGCTCCTTGAACTCGTAGATTATGTGGCATTTCTTATATGCTGCAATTACTATGATATATGAAGGAAAAAATAGAGTGAATGTCAAGAGGAACTGTCACGTAGATATTTAGGAACTCAAATTATTTTCCAAGAGTCTAAGTTTCCCCACTTGATCTGCCTCAATTTTACCATATTCCACAATGACACAGACCCTGATAAATAATACACAGATTTTGCCCACTATGTGGTTCTGGACAGGAGCCATAGTTAGCAGAATCTGATGAATCCACTAATGGCAAACCTGAGACAGAGAGCTTCTACAGGGATGAGTCAAGAATTTTATTCTTTACTCTGGGAATTCTTGCATAGCACATCAGTCTCTAAATGATAAACATCAGTCATTAAGTCATGATGATCTTAGAAGGCTATAATCAAGGCATAAGAAAAGCAATACTATATTTGAGTTAAGGACATGGACTCTAGACCCAGATCATTTCGTTTCAAAGCTTGCTCTCCCACTTACTAGATAGGAAAATTTGTGTATACACACAAACATGCACACACCAGGAATATCCTTTTTTTGTTTAAACTTGTTTATCTTTAAAATGAGAATCACAAGGGCACCTATCTCCAAGTATTGTCACAAGGATTAAATAATATGTTTGCTACCCTTAAAACAGTGTCTGGCAATGATAACCCTTAACTGAGCTAGGTAACCATTAATAGAAGGGGACAAACACAATCATATTTTCTCTGGAAGTACCAAAATTATTTGTTGATTAAGCTGTTTTATCAGCTTTAAAAGCTGACATGAAAGACCAGCCAGATAGCTCAGCGGACTAAAGCATCTGTTTAGGCAGAGCATAGGATCCGTGGTTTGATCCCTAGCGCCACAAGCCATGCAGGTCCTGCCCCTTGGAGCATGCTGAGAGGGAAACTGAGAGTGGGTGTGGTGGTGCATGCCTGTAATCCCAGTGCTCGGGAAGCTGAAAACAGGAGGATCACTAAAAGTCCCATCTACATCGTGAAACACTGTAGCTCCTGTACTAAATACATTTTTTTTAAAAACCCTGGGGAGAAGAGAATCCAGGACAGCCAGGCCAACAATGCAATTGCCCCAGTGGTGGGACCTGGGAGACCCCTGTGCTTGGACGAGGCAGGGTCAGGGGACACAAAGGACGAGCCCCGTGACCACTGGCACATTCTTACTGACAGTGTATACTATTTTCTCAAAGGTGCATTCTGACTGAAACATGTACCCGTCTGCAGGTGTCCTCTTTGCCCATGTTTTGGAAAGAGAATACTTTAAGGGGAACCTGAAACCTGGTGAAATTAGTAATGATCCCATAACATTCAATACAAATTTAATGGGTTATCCAGACAGACCATGGTGGCTTCAATATATTCAAAGGACACCATATAGCGATGGAGTCCTATGCGTTCTCCAACTGCTGAAAATGTGGGAAAGCCAACAATCATTGAGATAACTGGGTGCGTCTATTGACGTCCATATGTAGACTTTATCTACAATAGATGCACCCTTGAAACCACAAGGCATAATTTGATAATATAACGTCAGCAGAAGATTTCCTATTGGTATATCAAGCACAATTCTTCATTAAAAATATGAACATAGAAGAAATGTTAGCCAGTGAGGTTTTCAGAGACTTTCTGGGGGCAGAGAAAAATGTGTGGCAGCCCGTACACCTGAATGCCACCAATACCGCGTCAGCCCTAGACAGGGGCAGCAGGGTGCCACTTCCCACTAACGACACGAAGGAGAGTGTTTGTGTCATGGTTGGTGCCGATGTCTCGTTTTCTTCTTGTGTATGAGAAGCTGAAAATCCACAGAATCGACTGAGATGCAGCCAAGAAATGGAGTCTGTAAATAACCTGCGATAAAAAGCTCCATACCCAGTTTTACATTGACTGGTACAAGATTTCACTGGTTGATAAAACAAAGCACATGTGCACCTATCAGAAAATGATCCGGGGCAAGGGAGATGGCTCAGTGGAATAAGTGCTTCCCTGGCAAGTGCAAGGGCCTGAGTTCAATCCCCAGTCCCGCCAAAAAGAATAAAAAAAGAAAGTGATCCGCAGAGAGGGGATTTTACCTGATGGTGGAGAGTACAGACCCCCTTCTCATACTTTGCAAAGCAGAGACTATCACACAGATTTCCTAATTACACTGGCTGTGCCCTCAGCAGTAGTACTGGTCCTCTTTCTAATGTTTGCTTACATCATGTGCTGCCAACGGGGAGGAGTGGAAAAGAGAGAAACATAAACACCAGACATTCAACTAGTCCTCCACAGTGCTATTCAGAAATCTACCAAGAAGCTTCGCGATATGTCCGAGAATGAAGAGCTGGCATGGCCCCTGTCAACGCTTCCCGTGTGCCACCCGGTGGTGGGGGAGATCATCCCCTCTCCACGCAGGCTCCTATGACGGCACCAGCGTGCCGCCGATACAGACACAGCAGAACTTGCCGCCTCAAACCCAGATTCCCCAGCAGCAGAGCACAGGAAAATGGTGTTCCTGAAGAAAGGAAGCTGACCACAGCAATGAATCTATAACCAGACAGTACTACAGCGGTGTAGATTTCTTTTCTTTTCCAAAAATGCATGAATCCCTCTGGCATCTGGTGTGCATGTTGACAGTATTAAGCCCGTACCAAATAATACAGCCATCATTTTCATTTTGCTAATGTATTTCTTTTGCACTTAAAGCATGTTTGACAATTTGTAACACATTGATGACTTTATATTTGTTACAGTAAAAGGTGATCTTTAAAATAAAAAAATAAAAGCCTGGTATGTGTGGTGTGTTGGTCATACTCCCATCACTATGATAAAATCCCTGGGAAAATAAACTTATTAATAGAAAAGAATTATGTAGCTCACTCTGGAGGTTGTAGCCCACCTGCCAGCCCCACTGTTCTGGGATTTGGTAAGGATAATGGATGACAATTAAAATCAGTGTGCAGTGTACAAACTGTTCATAACATGGTTAGAAAGCAAAAAAGAAGAGAGAGGAGAGCCTCATTCACCTTCAAGGACATACCTCTGATCACCTCTAAGCCCTACCTTATAAAGTTTCCATCAAGACGGAAGAGTCTGAACTTTCTAGAGAAGCACTTGCATTCATCCTTCATTCCATTTTGATAGCTACAGCCACCTTAAATGCCTCTGAGCTACTCCTAGAGACCCTTCCCTGGACAGGGGCTAGATTAGTCTACAACTTCTCTGGGAGATTTTGCTTCAGCTGTGAAATACGTACACATCCTATGACCATCCAAGATTGTTCCACCTCCCATGATGACTCTTCTCCTCTGAAAACCCTTCAGATGCCTCTACTCTGGCTGACAAGGAGTCTCTGTCCAACAGCCAGAGCAGACATTTGTAGTTTTCTGAGGACACGCCATACTTATTTCCATAGTGGTTATACTAATTTGCCTTCCCACCAGCAGTGTAAAAGGGTACATTTTTCCATGGATCCACCCCATCTTTACATGGTTTTGGTTTGGGGTTTTGGTTTTACTCTTGAAGTCTGCCACCCTAACTACAGAGGAAAATGAAGTCTCTGTGTAGTTTTGATTTGCTTTTACCTGATGGCTAACGAAGTTAAGCATTTTTTCACATACATTTTGGCCATTTGTACCTCTTTTTTTGAAAATTATCTGTCCCATTTATTGATTGGGCTAAATGATATTTTGGATTTAAGTATTTCAGTTCTTTATATGTTCTAGATATTAAACCTCTGTCAGATGAGTAGCTGGAAAAGATTTTATCCCACTTAGTAGACTCTCTCTTTGTTAACTGTTTACTTTGCTGTCAGTAACTTTTAAAATTTGATGTAGTCCCACTTACTGATTCTTGTGATTATTTTCAGTGCTACTGGCACTAGCTTCAAAGTTCCAAGAGTTTAACATAGATCTATCTTTAATTGATTTTTTTCATAGGCTGAAAGATCAAGTACCAAGTATCTTCTACAAGCAGATAACCAGTTTCTTCCTACATCATTTGTTTAAAAGGACAAATTGGGCAATCTTTTGTCCAATGTACACTTCAGCTTTGTCCAGAATCAGATGACTATACTTATGTGGGATTATTTGTCCTCTATTATTTTCCATTGGTCTATGTGTCTATTTTTGGATAAGTATTATGTTTTTGTTACTTGGATTTGTAGGATAATTTTAACTCAGGCATTGTATGTCTCCAGCTTTGTTCTGTTTCCTTAGGATTGCTTTGGATAATCTGGGTCTTCTGTGGACTTGAGGATTGA
Organism: Ctenomys sociabilis; assembly: GCA_004027165.1. Taxonomy (NCBI): domain Eukaryota; kingdom Metazoa; phylum Chordata; class Mammalia; order Rodentia; family Ctenomyidae; genus Ctenomys; species Ctenomys sociabilis. The sequence continues at coordinate 25,493 of PVKA01016161.1, read as the reverse complement.
TTTTGTAGTTCTAGTTTTCTGAAGAATGTCATTGATATGGAGATTGCATCAAATCTGTATATCATTTTTGGTCATGTGGCTATTTTAACAATGTTCATTTTGTTAATTCATGAAAATAGAAGTTCTTTCAATCTTCTAATGTCTTCCTCAATTTCCTTCTTTGGTCTTCTGTGGTTTTCATTGTAAAGGTTTTTTCACAATCCTGTTACGGCTTATGTCTTGAATGTCTCTTCTAAGCCTCATGTAGTCTGGGGTGGAGGGGCTCTTTGAAGCTGGCTAAATCTAGAGATTGTGATTGATTCATGATCCAATCTTGGGATTATGGGAGTGCAGGTTAGATGAACACTATACAAAAGATAGAAGAGTTTTATCTCCCCCATCCCTTTTTTCTCTTGCTCCTTTTGCTATCTTCCCTCAACCCAGCTGTCATGAACCTTTTCTTGGAGCCAGCTGATATGGGTGGAAGTTTCCATAAACTGTGAGCTAAATAAACCTTTTCACTTCTAACTTATGGTGTCAGATATTTTGTCTCAGCAATGAGAGAAGAGTAGCTAAGAGATCCTAAAATATATTTTAAGTTATTGTGAATTGAATTATTTTCCATCATGACATGTCAACTTGATCAGATTTTAAAATGCCTTGTAGATTAATATGGTATTGCTCTGGATATGTTCATGGATCACTGATATAAAGGTCAGCAAACAGGGAAGAAGACCCACCTCAAATGTAGGTGGCACCAAATAATTATCTGGTGTCATGGATAAAATGATAACAGAAAGAAGAAGAAAGTGTTATCATTCTTTAAGAACTCTGGCTTCACCACTGATTCTGTGGTTAACTTTTTGTTTTAATTTTATGGAAGGGTCTACAGGGTGTTCAGGGTCTCACTACCATATCGGACTCATAGTGATCTGCCTGTTTACAGCCTCCCAAGAGCTGGGATTACAGGCATGCACCACCATTCACCATTGCTTTTGGACAGTGTTCTCTAACTTCTTTTTTTGTTTTTTACGTATTTCATACAGGGTCTCAGAGTCTCACCACACAGTTTGGGGTTCATAGTGATCCTCCTGTTTTCAGCCTCCCAAGCGCTGGGCTTACAGGCACATGCCACCATGCCCAGTCTCAATCGAAATCTCAGTGCATCCCAGAGGCGGGGCTGGTATGGCACGCTGGGGCTAAAACCACCAGCCTCTGTGTCTGCCTAAGCAGGTGCTTTAATGCACTAAGCTATCTGACTGGGGCTTTGCTCTCCAGATGCTAATGTAAACAAACCCCAACAACATTCCAGTGAGCATCCAGGCCTAAATTTGATTGCATTCTTGCTCCTTCTTGCTCTGCAGCACCCATCTTCTTGAGCTGAAAAGCACTGCATCCCCAGCTCTGCAGGTTATAGACAGTAATTATAGATGCTCATGCCATTAATCCTATAATTCTACCTAATAACTCCCCTTGTATAATTGTACACTATTTTCTATTGATTCTATTCCTCTAAACAACCCTAATTAATACATATTTGGTTTCAAGAATGGTTCTAAAGAACCAGAATTGTGGGAATAATTTTCTCTCCTAAGCTTAGTTGTTCCTAGAGTTAGTTTTCTAATTTGATGAAGCATAAAATTGCCACAGTCTCTCTTTCTGATAATATTGCAACTTGTGTGATACAAGGAATTTAGTGAATCTATCTATAATACTTTGGAATATTTTTAGAAAAGTAAAAAATAATGTGGTGTTGGCTGATTGCTCTTAGCAGCTCTGGACAAACTGCTGAAGAAAAATAGGAGCTCAAAGATTCTAATTTCTACCACTAGACACACATAAAAGCTCCTAAGTATGTAGACAATGTAATAAGGAAAAATAATAAGACCAGATTCTTATCTCCAGACATTCATAAAAAATGTAAAGGTTTCTAAGTTGGTTCTGAAGGAGGATCTTCTCTCCCTTAGCTATAGGATTAAAGTTGCCAAAAAGCAAACACAAGCTCTCTTAGTGCAACTGCCTGGGTGACAGAACAGGTGCAATGCTCATCTTTGATAGATACCTGTGGAGTGACAGCACTGATGGTGAAGGGATGGGGACCCATACATTTATAATTGTAATAGATGTCTTGGAGAAACCTGATTAATGGCAGGGATATAGAACTCTTAAGGTCTGCAGAAATTAATTTTTGAGAGGCAAATTCCCCAACACTCACCCACCCTTAGTGGCATGAGCAACAATATCCTTAACCTAAGTGGCCTGGGCCTCTGCCTGAGAAAACTGATACTAATACTTGACTTTCCCTGCAGGAGACATCCAGCAATAAAATGCCCACATTCCTCAGGCCCACTGTCAACACCTAATTTTCCTCTAAGCCTGTAATGAAGCTCAAATCTCACAAGACCCCCAAGTGTGAAGTACATAGGAGATACACTACACATAAGGAGATACACTGCACTCCCAAAGAACTTTATCAGTTTTTAAATATGTGAAGAGAGGATGATGAACACTTATGGAAATAGAATTTAAGGGTGTGAAATAATATTCGAAGAAACATAAGAGTGGATCAGACTAAATTTATTAATATGGTCCCATTAACTAGAAAATCTATATTGAATGCTACAGCCGTTGGTGTTTAAAATAAAAATGCTAATAGCTTATTTGATTGGCTGGCTGAAATTTGGATCAAAATATGACCTACCATAAACCAGCTAAAGATGCCCAATGTTCCTTCATTTACTATTAATGAGGCTATTCAAAGTCTCAGGTAGATAGGAATGATGAAATGGATTTTCCAGGTAAAACCCACTCCTTCATATGGAGCAGATCCAGAAAATGTACCCTTCACAAATATCATAAGAATCAAATCTGTGAAGGAGGATCATAAGCATCGTTGAAAACCTCCATTTTTGTTCTTTTTTGTATGACAGAACTTAGAATAAGGACCACAACCATTTAATTGGGATAATTCAATGTGATGGGTATACTTGGTCCTTGAACAGGACCAAGTGGCATCCCTCAGCAGCCAAAGGCAAAGTGTGCATAGTTACTGTAATGAACAGCAAAAGTAAGGCAAAGGTCACAATCATTTAACTGGGGTAGACCTTTGAGGTTGGCTAATTAACCATATTGTTTCCCAGAAGTGACATGAATATGAAGCACACTAAACTTTAATGGATTTGTATAAGCAGAAAACATAGGGGGTAAATGAAAAACACACTACTTCAAATACTATCAACAGAGAATCATGGCCCCTAAACCAATTCCAAGATATCAGCCAATTTACAGACCTAATACCTCTTGAATGAAGGCCAAGCCACATCTTGAAAACAGACCCAGGAATTCTATGAAAAAAAATCCAGTAGGATTCCCTAAATTCAACATATAGTCATTTTCCCACTTCCAAAATGAAAAATTGAGATAGAATCACTTAGTACATTGCATTAAATCCCCACATTAAACTGAGTTTTGAGTATTATTATGGAGGTAAAGGCCAAAGGACAGCCATTAGAGTTGTCTCTGTGTGGAAAAATAATAAATCAAAAGGAATATCATAGGCTTAAATTGATTACAGAGATCAGTACCACCACCAAGCACTTGAAATATGCTGGGGTGGGATTTCCAACCAGTTCCCATTTAACCATCCTAATTGGCCTGTACAGAAGATGTATGAATGTTGGAGAATGATGGTAAATTACTATAAATTTAATTAAGTGATGATTCTAATTGCCAATCTAATTCTAATCACAAACTAAATTGGATGAAAACAGAACCAAGTTCCACAGTTAGTCTCCTACCTTATGGGGATAATTGATTCCCTTCTCTTACAATTTGGTTTGTAATCAGAATCATGTAAAGGAATAAATTTGTGAACTAAAGCACTACAGTAAATCTAGCTAAAGTTGAAGGACCTTCGCTTTCAGTGAGATTTCTAGGTCTCCAGTGATGTGGGGTATTCAAAATACTGCTTCTAAAGTGAGAGGTAAGTTATTACATTGAGCTTCTTCCATAATTCGAAAGGGGCACAATGCAGAATGGACCTGTTTGCATTTTAAAGGCAACACATTCTTCACTTAAGAGTTTTAGTGTGGTCCATCCTCAAGTGACTCAGAAAATTCTTAGTTTTGAGTAGAGCTGAGAACAAGAGAAGACTCTACAAAAACTGCAGGTTTTGTATAGACTTCTCAGGTATTTGGGTCATACGACTCAGAAGATCCAATGATTCTTGATGTGACAGTAGCAGATGGGGATATAGTTTGGAGCCTCTGGCAGACCCACATAGGTTAATCACAGCAGAAGCCCTTAGCATTTGGGGCAAGATTCTACCACTACCTGCAGACAACTACTCTCCTATTGAGAAACAGCACCTGGGCTGCTAAGCCTTAGTGAAATCTGAATGTTTGACCATGGGTGCCACATTCCTATGCAACCTGAGAATACCATCATGCAATGATGTTATCAGACACACTGAGTCAGTCATACAGTTGGACATACGTAACACACTCTCATCAGATGCAACTGATATGTAAGTGATCAGACCCAAGAAGATCCTGAAGGTACAACTGAGATACATGAAGAAATGGCCCGAATGCTTATGGTACTGCCCAATGTACTGCCTTCCAGTCTCTAGCCTGCATCAGTGTGTCAAGGGGGTGTGCTCTCCATCAGTGGACAGAAAGGGGAGAAGACCAGAGATAGCTTTACAGCTAGCGCTATACATTATTCAAAAAAGCATTCTGTTAGCTACTTTTCTCATTGTTGAGACAAAATACCCAACACTCAAAGTTAGAGGGAAGGTTTATTTTGGCTTACAATTTGTAGGTGTTTCAGTCCATTATTGGCTGACTCAAGGCAAGGTATAATGGCAGAGGGGCACCACAGAGAAACAGCTTCTTGTGTCCAGAAATCAGAAGGGCTGGGGACATGGCTCAGTAGAATAAGCACTTGCCTAGAAAACACAATGGTCTGAGTTCAATTCCCAGTTCCATAAAGAAAGAAAAAAAGAAAGCAGAAAAGAGCAAGTGACAAGCAATGAATACAGAGCCCCTCTTTCTAATTTTTATGTATTTAGTACATGGTCTACAGGGTCTCACTACACAGAATGGATTTGTAGTGATTGTCCTGTTTTCAGCCTCCCAAGAACTAGATTACAGGCATGCATAACCATGCCCAGTCTCAATCACCATGTCACCACAACCTATGGGTAAGAACCCCTCTTTCTATCTCGTTTTTTTATCCAGGATACCACAGTTAGGGTAGGACTCACAACCTTAACCCTAGCGTTGCACTCTGAATCAACCACAGCAACATATTGATGATCCCAGTATTTCATAACCTAGATCCAGCCACCTCCAGAAAACCTTACCTGTGCCCTCATGAGGCTTTCGGGGGCATCTAGATACAAGCTATAATAAGCACAAAGAGGTGGACAGCTGAAGCACTTTGGGCCCTGCTAGGACATGCTTGAAGGACAGTGGTAAGAAAATCTTCAACAAACAAGAAAGAAAGTTATAGAGCTTGTAGGAATGATTAATGCAGACTACAAATTGAAAATCAGATGACTGTTCCACAGTGGAGGTAATGAAGAGTATGTTTGGCATGCAGGAGATCTCTTAGCACATCTCATAGCATTATCATACCCAGTTCTTAAGGTCAGTAGGAAACTATAAAAACCCAATCCAGGCTGGCTGTCAAGTAGCCCAGAGACTTGAGAGATAAAAGTATGGATCACTTACCAAATAAAGAACAAAGACTTCCTTAGGCACTTTCTGAAGATCAAGAAAATACAAAATGGACAGCAGTATAAGGTAATTTAAATGTCACCTACAAGTACATGAGCAGTTATAGAAATAAAAGTTACAGTTCTTATCAGTATTTATGTCTTATTTTGTCAATACACTTATGTAAATATACACATTAAGCAAATATTTTTGTTTTCTTTATTTGTAACATAAGACTGATTGACTTAATATTGGTATTTAAGTATTATGAAATCTACATTATAATATTTAAGTTATGAAATGTTAGAAAAGATATTTTCTTGAGCATGACACAAAGAAAAACTGCCTTTTCCTTTGGGGAAGGAATTAGTGTTCTATATAGGATAATTGTATCATGTGATGCATAATCACAAAATTGCTACTGTGTTTAGACACTAAGTATATTTGAAGAAGATGTACCTGGTTGCCACAATGACAAGGGATGGAGCATGACTTTTTGTTGTAATATATCAGTTTGAATAGATAAGAAATGCCAAGTGGGTTCGTAAAGCACAATAGTGGGTACGACCATGTAGGCCAGCAACATCATGTTATGGTAGATCCATCATACCCCCCAAAGTCTTGAGTATTCAGATCCCCTCCTTCTCAGGTGCATAGATGGCACTTGTGGACTCTTCTGCCTGCTTCTCACTTGATAAGCCTACCATATAATTCCCCTTCCAAAATTATACATATATTTTGTATTGACTCTTTTCAGCTAGAAAATACTAAATAATACATCCATTATTAGTGCATAGAAAAACTGATTTTTTTTCATGGCAATTTTACATGTTTTGTTGCATGTATCTGGAAGTCTTTTGGTGGTTTCCTTCAGATTTTCTCAGTGTATGATCATATCATTCTCAAATAAGATAAGCTGCCTCTTCATTTCATACATTTATATGTCTCTATTCACCTCTTGCCTAATTGCTGTCACTAAAATTTCAAGATCTACGATGTATACGAGTGCAAGTGTGGGCATTCTCATTGCCCTAGTCACTTTTCTCACTACAGAGTCAAAGCAACAAACACTCACAACATGAAGGAAGAGAGATTTACTTTAGTTCATACTTTTAAGAGGTTTTACTCCATAGTTAGCTGTTACCAGAAGTCACTCAGGCAAGTGACATCGTAGCAGGCTGCTGCCCACCCTTCTCCAGCCACACTTAGAACCAGTAGTAGTGGGTCTTCTTTATTTTCAAGTTTTAAAATAATGTAACCCTGTGCTTCAGGTTTTCATCAGAACTAATGCCAGGATAAATAGAATTTTAATCCAACACTTCTTCAACCACAAAGGAAAATCTAATACCCATGTTTTAAAATTTTTAACCCCATATACCAATATAAAAATGTCAGCCTTTGTCAATTCACAGAGAAAAAACAAAATGATTGAATAAAGAGAAATTTTTATAAGCAAAGAATTAAGTTGATACAGCCAAGTGAGGACATGTTTAACAGATGGAGGCCAGTTTCAAAAAAAAATTTCCTGAATATGTAATTCAGCTGAATGTTGAGTGATGAGAAATATAATAACTACTTGTTTCTGAAAGATGTAAGTAAACATCAAAAATATTAACTGAAGAAAACACTATGGAGGAAAAGAAAGAGTATATTCTTTGCTAAACATCCACACATAAAGAACAATGAATATCAAAAATAAGAATGTATCTGAGAGCCACTGATAAACTGTAAGTACCACTTCACTAAAGCATTATTATGCAAATATAAATGTTACACTATTTTGAAAATTAATATGCTTCCTATTCTCCTACTCAAAGTAAAAAAAGATGTTCCCAAAGTTTTAGACACTTAAAAATGAAATGCAGGGCCAGTGAGATAGATCAGCGGACTAAAGTGCCTGTTTAGGCAAGCTCTGGCACCACATGCCATGCCAGCCCTGCCCCCAGAGTGGGCTAAGCTGGCCACAGAGCCCTGCTGTAGTGGCATATGCCTACATTCCCTGCACTGCATAGGCTGAAAGCAGGAGGATCACTGTAAGTCTGAGTTTCATATTGTAACCCTGTAACAACCAAATACATTAAAAATTTTTAAATGGAATGCAAATAATCTGGAGTTTATCCTCAATGTTCTATGCCTATTTTCTCTTGCTTTAGCCCTTATCTTATAAAAAATAGAAAACTCAGTGTGACCTTCCATGTTGCTAAATGATAACATAGTATCACCTTTCAACCCTTTCCCTCCAAAATTAAGAAAGATTCAAAAGTAAGACAGACTATAATCTTATAAAAAAAAAAAAAACCCTACTAGTCTATTGTGGACTAGTATTCATTTTCACTGTATTTATAAATTCTAATTTTTTGGTCAATTTTTTTTATTTTATTACTCCAACACTCTAATTTCAATAACAAACATTTTTGTAAAAAACTTTATTAAGAAACAAATAGCAATGAGACAATTTCAAACCGATTAGTGGGACGGTTTCAATAATTAATACATTGCATATCGTTGCCTTAGTGCTTATTCATTGTATAAGATGCAGACATGATATCCTGTGCACAAGCACTATTAGAACAAATCATTTTATTCATTGAATTAAGAGAATGCAGCTGTATATCTATCCTAACTACTTTGAATATACAGATACAAAATGGTCATTCATTTGTATCCTTTTTCTTGTTTAGTTTAGTCAGAGAAGGGTATTGTAGGTGCATGAATTCAGCAAAATGTTCCAATATAGTCCAGTAGTCCATAATAGTAGTGGATTTTCCATAAGACTGGCAATGGAGGTTGAAGAACAAAGCTTTGCCACTCCTGTCTACTCAAACTCTAAGACTATCTCTGCGACTTCTCTAAGTACCCAAAATTCTCCCCAAAACACCCTGGACTGACAGCCATGAAATATAACATCCTTAAGTTCCTCTGCTTATAGAAAGGATGTCAAAGGGTAGGAGTACAATAGTATTGAAAGAAATGGGTTTTCCAATTAAAACATATGTATGATATACAAAGCCACAATACTGAAAAAAGTACTGTCAAAACAGTGCTGTGTTCTAGAAAAAATTTGTATTTTTTAGCTCTGAAAAATGTTGATTGAGATTAGCATTAGAAACACCTGTGCGTCGATGGATGGGGTTCTGAAAGCTATTGCACTACAACAGGCCTATAAACTGAGCAATATTGTATCGATTTTGTAAATCATTTTAAGTAGACAACATGAAATTGTATCAGAGTCACATTTCTATTTACATTTATTAAATTTCAGTAATTTTGAGGAAATTTAGTAATTTAATATTTAGTCCTCATTTTTGTTTTATGCTTATATTTTGATTTCACTCAATTTAAATACACAATGCATTCACACGATCAGATAGTGAAGTTCCATGAAGAAAAGTAAAAATACAAAATCAATTATACCTTTTATCCACCCCATCCCATCAGCAATTTTGCTCCCTTTTAAGCACATACCTCCTTACAGGTAACCAATTACTCTTTTATCATAAAACAGTCTTCTAATATACCCAACACAACTTGTTGATAACATGCAATTGTTAATTGCTTATCAAACAGGAAGATCCCTAGGAGTCTGAGCTGCATAACAAGAACCTGTACCAGATAAAGGAATAAACAAATAAATGAATAAAATCTTTTAAAAAATTGCTTATCAACTTAATGTAAAACCTCCCATTATAAAACTTTGTAGTGCCTCAAGGGGTATAAGGTGAAATAAAAAAACTTAATGAGAATTGAAAGTGTTGTTTAAAATATATCTTTCAGTGTACAGACTTAGGCCATACCTAATTAATCACAATCGATCAAAATGAGAATCTTAGGGCACAAACATCATTCTTTCCAATAAAGAATTGAGGGGTCTTTTGGGATTTTTCTATAATAAAAAAAATCAAGCCATTTGCTTGGACAAGACAGTCCCAGATGAATAAAAGAAATGGTAGTGAAAGTAATGGAGAAGCAAAATCTAGTTAGTTTGGACAGCACGGTTTCTGTTGTTAGCATGCAGTCTGAGAGCACTGATGAATGGGTTCTGTTCCAATCAGCTTCTCTGTCTCCTTCCAAAAGTTTTCACTGCATTAATTAGAACAAACATAAATTTAGATCTTTATATTATTCTTTTAAACAGCACTACACATGAAGCAGTCTTATCAACTTTGCTTTTCTAAGTAGTAATCTATCTTGGTCTTTTTTATATTAGTATTGAATATTTTACTCATTTTTATACAGCTGTGTAATATTCTACTGTATACACGTGCCAAATAAATTCAACTGATTTCCTGGTGGGCTGATCCTAATCTGTTTGTCTGGTTGTTTACTTGCTTGCTTGCTTTGATAATGATTACTGTGTGCCTTTTGCTGCTAAGCATATACTGTACCAACAAACAATGTCTCCAGTCCCCAAAACTTTTAATAATGCTAAGTAGTAAGGGACATCCTTTTACATGAGTTTTTTACACAATCATGTGAATTCTCAAAAAGTGAGATTGCTAAACCTGGAAGTTTATGCATTTGTAACTTCAGTATTACAAAGTGATTTCCATAGGCATTGTTTTGGCACACTAATTCTACCAGCCTCCTCATATCTCATTTTATAGAATGCACAGCAAAGGCTAGAAATATTAACTCAGTCATTTAGTTCTACTACATAATTAAAGGCTACTGTCTCCTCTATCCTGTAGCATTGTTCAATTTACCTGAGCTTTTCTGAATATGTTGATTAAGCAGGTTCTTACCTATATGGCTCTAGCTAGAAGATCTCTGAAAGTTTTTTCTAATAAAATCAATTTAGGAAAAACCAAGGGATGGTCAAATAGCTTAGTGATTAAGGCACTTGCTTAGGCAGATGCAGGGGCCAGGATACCCTGGCCTGCCATGTCAGCCCTACCTCTGGAGCACGCTGAGACAGTGATGGAGACAGGGCATGGTGGCATGCACCTGTAACCCCAGCACTTGGGAGGCTGTAAACAAGAGGACCATTATGAGTCCAATCTACACAGTGAGACCCTTGTGTATCCTGTATACCCTGTCTTAGATACAAAAAAAGAGAAAAGAAAAAGAAAACCAAAAACATTTCCCAATCTGTGCTCCCTAGCCCAACTGTGATATCTGAGTGGACCCTACCAGAGGAAAAAAAAATGTGTAAGAGTAAGAAAAAGGGAGGGAAGGAGTTTGACCATGCTCAAGGGAAAGGTATGACAGACAGACAGACATGGAGAGAAGCAGACAGAGACAGGGAGACAGTGACAGACTGCATTCTCAGTAATCTTGAGCTATGAAACAGATTGGTTGTATTACTGTGTGTCTTTAAAAATAGCAACTACATTAACAAATGCAGCTATAAGTCACATTTTCAGACATTCCTAAACATTTTTGGTTTAACAGCCTCCATCTCTTTCCATCCAAGTTGGCTTTTTTATCAACCTCTGACTGTAGCTTATGAGAAGTAAAGCCATTAAGTACATTATAGAAGCTATAAAACAACATATGTGTAGATCATTAGGAGGTTTACTTGTTTTGTTTGGTATAACTTTCATTCTGATGTCCTACAACTGATGGTATTAAATAAGCTCATCAAGAATCAGCTCCCTTGATATCAGGTAGTTTGGCTAAAAGGCAAAACAGAACAACAAAAAAGCCATAAAATGCTCAATCGCCTACTGCATACAACAAACCTCTTTGTTTATCTGGTTCTGCCAAGGATGCAATGTGCCTACTTTTCCATACTGAAAGAATTGGAAATATAGTAGTAACTCATTGCTTTAAGGATGCTTCTTTGGGTCAGCGAGATAGCTCAGTGGTCTAAAGTGCCTTCTTGGGTAAGCTTAGACAAGCACAGCGACTACAGTTCCACTCCCAGCATCACTTCATGTCAGCCCCGCCTCCAGGGCAGGCTGAGCCAGCCACACACACAGAAAAGGAATGCTTCTGTTTATCATCAATTTGGTTGGCAAACAGGAGTGCTCAGCAAAAGTTTGCTGCCTTTAGTGAACTTCACATCAGATGACAAACACAACCACAGCCATCTTCCCCAGAATCACAGAATGAATTAATTTCATGAACTCAGGTACTGCTGTAACACTGAGTTGTCTACATAAAAAGAGTAAGATTTATCTTTAAAGTAAATGAAAATAACCATAGACATCAATATTATCAATCCACATTTTGTTTTTAAAACATGAAATGCGGTATGTTTGTAGCCACCTATATGGAAATCATAGGAAGGGAGGAAGGAGGAAAGGAACAGAAATGATATTTACTGAATGCTGACATTTATATTTCACCAGGCACAGATGGTTCTTTAACCAAAATTCACTGGCATGGTGTCAACCAGAATTCAGTCCCCAAGTCCCAATTGAGTTCTCTCTCCCACACCCATTCAGCTATTTGGAACTTGATGACTGAGATCCAGGGATGCACAGAGACTTTGTAAACTCTCCAAGGTTTAAAACAGGAAGGCTATCCCATGACAGTGGGGAGAACAGCAGCGGCCACCTGTATTATATACCTGTAGGTCAAATTATCACAGAGAGATTGCTTGATCCAAACACTATAATCTAAAGTATTTTTTTTCAAATTAAGTACAGATCCTATAAGACTGGCATAAGTTTTTTTTTAATCTGTAACATAATAATTAGAAAATAATTCAGAGAGAATTCACCCACTCTCCCCTCATTATCCCACTTCAGGACAGCCAAGCTCCAATTTGAGGGTAATCACTTACCAGGAAATTCTGAAGCTAATTTGTTTTCACTGGGGGCTTTGGATTTTCAAATATCTTGCTTTTTATATTATGCAGGTTGTAGACTGGCTAATTTATTCAACTATGATTCCACACTTCATTAAATAGAGGATAAAAGAACATGCAAAATTTATGTGTATATAGGAGATGTTAGTTTCTTAAGGGATCAACCAGACAAAGAAAACAAATTGCCTATACTATGGGTATGTGAACATAAAGATTTGACTTTAAGATTACGAGGTGTTTTTATAGGCAGTGTGCAGAATGTTCCCTACTACTTTATGGCTACATAAATTTTCAGACCTTTTACACAAAGAATTTGAAAATCACCTGTTAAAGTTTCAATCTTTAAAAATATCCAGGGCTGGCCAAATAGCTCAGCAGATTAAAGCAGCTGCCAGCAGGTGTAGGGGCTGAGGGTTTGAACCCTGGGCCTGCTGGCCACACTCCTGAGGCATGTTGGGACGGGGCCATTGGGACTGGGCGTAGCGTCATGCACCTGTAATCCCAGTTCTTGGGAGACTATAAACAGGTGGATCACTATGAGTCCTGATCTATTAGTGAGACCCTGAACATCCTGTGGAACCTTCCTTAAAATACAAAAAATAAAAAATGAAAAATCTATGTCTGCAGTCAATTTATTATATAAATATTAGATTTTAGTTTTATAGATTATAAAAAGTCTATATTCTTATCATTTCCTTTTAGTTATCTGCTTTCAAAGACTCAAAACTGATATCAGTTTAATCCAATATATGTAACAATTAATAAAAATAAAATGTATTTCTGTATTTACACACACACATATACATGCATTTACATGTATGAATCATCTACCAAAATATACTCCAAACCTTACCATTGGTTGACTCCATTTAAAAAGTGTATGAGAAGACTTTTCATTTTAACTTTGTGCACTTCAGCCATAGTTTGAATTTTTAAGAGTGAGAATGTTTATACATTACTTTCCAAAAAAGATCTACAATGAAACCTAGTTGACTAAATTCCAATTTAAAAATGGAACATTTCAGCCTGCATTGCAAAACTAAATGCTGCATTATATTCCCCAAGGTATAGCCTCCCTAGAAGGACTTTCTCTTTGTGCATACAGACATAATTTATGCCAAAGGGAAGACTCCAAGATGAGGCTTTTTGAATAAATCTTGGGCGGATTCAGCTACTTTAAGCATTGGATGTTTTTGTCACTTGTATTTTTGGTGGTGAAAGGGGAATATTATCTATTGTAAGCGCTTTGCTCCAGTCACCTCTTTTCACACAGCAGAGGCTCCATACAATCAATTCCAATCAAGGTGGTTCTTGTATCCTTTTGGATCCCTTCAAAGAATGTTCTTTTCAAAGGCAATATCATTGTGCTATTAACCTTTGAACATCCCTTTTCCAGAGCTGCTCATCAGATTGAATTCTGATCATTTACCCCCTCAATCTATTGCTTTCCTCTTCCTGCTCTGACTGGCTCTCTCCCAAGATTTTTAGAACAGTCAATCTGCAGTTAAACATTGGCAAGTCCACGTAAATTGTTCTGAGAAAAAAAAAAGCATCCTCTCAAATTTATCAGGAAATCCACTTAGTCCCTTCCTCCAAAGATGAGTTAAATTGAAAAATACTGAAGGCTACAATTTAAATAAATTTATCTAGGATTCATTGAGTCTTTTTATGTCCAAGACTCTATAATAGACATAGGAGCATTTACATGAAAAATAAAGGCCTATCCTCAAGTAGTTTATAATCTAGCAAAACTAAATAAGCATCCTTCAATTCCTCAGGTTAACCTCTAGTAGAATATATTTACTTTTAGAATTTTTGGAGACTTTTCCTTTTGTATTATGGTAAAACATACATCAGTTAAAATTTATTATTTTAGTAATTTTAAGTTCATAATTCAAGAAATGTAAGTATAGTCACAATACTAGGAAATCTAAACTGTCCACTGCCAAACTTTTTTCAGATGTAGAAGATAGGACTATAATTAGTGACCTGTCAATGAAAGACACTTTTAAACAACAGGAAAACATGAAAAATGGATCCAGCAGCTACTAGATGACTGTAATTAATGAAAAATCATAAGACAGCACAAAAGACATAATAAACCTATTTAACAGAAGGAGAAACAACTATAGTGGCACCAAGCCACAGTGCACATAATTTCATAAAACAAACACTAATGGACATAAGAGATCAGATAAACATCACTATACTTATAATGGGGAACCTCAATGCCATACTACTATAAATATGTCAATAAAGAAAACATTAACAAAGGAATATCAGAGTAGATCCAACCCTTTCATAAATGAACTTGATATCAGTAGAGTATTCCCAACAACACAATACACATTGCTTATGGCAGCACATGATAACTTTCTAAAACAGACTACATAGTAGCTGATAAAGCATGTTTAAGTAAATGCAAAAGAAACAAAAGTTTAGAATGAATATTGTCAGATCACGATGCAATAAAATTTAAAATTAATAACAAAAGAAACCGGGGTTGGGGAGATGGCTCAGTGGAATAAGGGCTTCCCTGGCAAGCACAAGGGCCTGAGTTCAATCCCCAGTTCCGCAAAAAAATAAGAAAAAAAAAATAACAAAAGAAACCTTAGAAACTATGCAAGTGTATGTAAATTAAACAAGCCACTCAAGCAATTAAGGGGTCACAGAAGAAAATAAAAGAGAAATAAGATAGTTCCTGGAACTGAATGGTAATGCCAGTACACATATGCCAGAACAGGGCTTATGAGACACAGGAAAAGCAGTCCTTCAAAGGCAGTTTTTTTTTAAGTTTTTGGTGGACAGTTACTTATCTAATTAATGCTAATTTTATAGTCAATTCTTTATCATAGATACTAACCCTGGATTCTCTGGGACCCCGACTGAGCTGGAAGTGTCAATATGTATACCCCCTCATTGCCTTTAGTTCCATCTGAAAATGATAGGACTGGTACTGCTAAAAAGCCATGAAGGGGATGGCTGAAGTAGATGTTCAGAATCTAGCAGCCTGGAGGAAAGAACAGGTGAGAGGCTCAAGGGAGAGAAAAAACATAACAGAACAGAAAACTAGACAAAAAAGGGATTGAGAAAGTTCCAGAGGTTTAAATCCTACAATCATATTCCTGACCAATTACCTTTGTCCATGTGACTTAACACAGGGATGACCAGGCTCCTGTGAGGTACATCAAAGACCAGAAAGGAACTGGGCATGGTGCCACACAACTTTATTTCCAGCTATGCTGAGGAACATCAAAAGCTGGAGAACAGTCTGGGCAACTTAGCAAAGTTCTGTTTTAAATAAAACAGGTTGAGTGTCAAGAGTTCCTATGGGTTCAATCTTCAGTACTGGGAGAAACAAAAGACCAGGATCGTGGTTGCCTATTTCTTCCACCTTTTTGGCTGGAACAAAAAAGAGCAGTTGCAGCTTCTGAGAGAGGTCAGCCTAGGTTGGTCTGCCTCCTAGAGCTGCTTTCTTTATTTTGGCTCCAAAGAGAGATCAAATGTCTGTAGCATAAGAGTTTTGAACCAATGTGTAAAACGGACCTCCCAATGCAAACCAAGGCAGGATACTTTTATTGACCAGCGGGACAGCAGTGAGCCATGCTTAACAGTGGAGAGACCAGTGGTGGAGCCAACAAGCAAGCACTGAGAACTGGGAGTGTTTGCTATCTAAGAAAATTTACAGCAGTTTCACAAACACCTACAAATTAACTTTTCATTATGATAGTATACTTGGAAAAGAGAAAATGCAATAGTAAATTAGAAGAACTGAAGACCAGTTTTACCTCCTGAGGTGGGCTTGAATAAGCCACTTCACATTCCTGAGTCTGTATAACAAAGGACCCTCATGCTGAACTCTGAAATTTTCTGTTGCTGGCATCTAATCGATTTTGCATTGGGAAACTACTTAAAATGTTTCTGTTTCTCCCCATGGGAATTTAGGAAACTTAGGTCTGTGAAAGAAGATTCTATGTCAATATATCAGTAAAGGAATTTCCTTCTTCCTTTTTCTCCAACCTCTGCCTAAACTTCTGGAAAACTGTGCCTTTTCGTACAGACCTTCATGAGGAGAGACAAGTGGAGTCTACAAAACAGCCAAAAATGCAAACATGGCTTTGCACCTTGATTATCTGTTTGTTTTAGGCCAGGGTCCCTCACACTTTATCCTGCTCTCCAGAAGAATCATTTGACTCAGGCCTGTAAGCACTTCAGGTTACCAGATACAGCTCTTTCAGAAAGATCTGGGGTAACAAGAGGCACTTCTCAATTCCTATGCAATATTAGCTGCTATGGTTTGTGTATAAATGGCTCCTCAAAGCCTCATGCTGTCATGGGTGGGGATTTTTTAGAGTTGGTTGGATCCAGAGTTTCTGGTGCTGGGATCAAGGGTTTGTGATCACCAATTCAGTTCTTATTGTTTTGGCAGTTCTGGGTAGTTTGGGGAGTGTGAATTCTATAACATCCCTAATGCAGGTAGTCTGGATCAAATATAAAGGACAGAAAGAGGGCCAATATGCTTTTACCTGTTGCTTGCCATGGGCTATCTTTCCTATGCAATGCCACCATGCTACTCTGCCTTGCACCACACTGAAACACTACAAATTGTGAGCCAAATGAACCTTTCATCCTTTAACTTGTGACTGTTGTAAATTTCATGTCAATAATGATAACATAATTAACCCACAATTTGGTACCAAGAGTAGGATCATTGTTATGACTATACTTCACCATATGGCATAGGAGCCTTTGGGATTGGTTGTGTGAAGAGTTTGGAAAGGTTCAGAGATACCAGCTGAAAAGCAGTCCTGGAAAGCTTTAAGCTGTATTTGATCAAAGATTTGGGTCAGAACTCAGAAGACCAGAATGCTGATAAAAATTTTGCTGAAAAAAATGACTGCATTAGCTGTGGGACTCAAGATGATGTGTGCTATGCCTTGGCAGGAAGCTTGTCTGCATTTTGCTCATGTATAGGAGACCTTGCCTGAGACTGAGATTAAAGTCAGAAGACTAATCAATCTTGCAGAAGAAATTTCATGGCACTGTAATGTTAAGGTGATATGTTTCATGGATACTTGAGGGCTTTTAGCCAGATTTATATTAAGAGTCAAGAACAAAGAACACAGCAAAATGATTTAAAATGTTTTAGGTTTTATCACAAAGGAAGCTTCAGGGAAGCTACAGCCAGCAAACAAGGAACAGAGGAGAAAATGGACACTGAAAGGACGAGCAAGAAAAAAAAAAAGTATTTCAGACGATATCACAAAAGATAGCCTGAGGATAGCACAAGAACCAGGAGGACTCCAGCCTTTCACATTCAAAGTTGTGATGAAGAAAAACTTTGCTTTAAGGAGAGACACCCCTAGAGTACCACATTCTATAATATCAGTGGCCTAGAGAACTGGTTCCTTGGGATTAAGTTTAAAGTGCTCAGTTATCTCGGTATTTCACTCCTACGTCCATGAAAGAAAGAAGCCTGGCTACTGATCCAGATGGTGGCAGACCCTGACATCATCCATGTTTCTTTTTTTTTTTTTTTTTGTCTTTTTGAGACAGGGTCTCACTGTGCAGTTCAGGCTGGCCTTAAGCTCACTTTGTAGCTCAGGCTGGTCTCGAACTCACAACAATCCTCCTGCCTCAGCCTCCCGAGTGCTGGGATTACGGGCATGCGCCACCACGCCCGGCATCATCCATGTTTCAGATACATGAAGAACAGAAGGATTCCACATCTGAATTCCACAGGATTCAGAAGCCTGTGCAGGCACATAGTGTGTCCCTGAGAGAGAAGTATATGAAACTGAGTGGCAAGCCAAAGGTGCAGTGGACACCCAAGAAATTTGAAGCATTTGGGAATGGGGCTCACCTATGGAAAATTGCAAGGAAAGAGCAGGGACAGCACAAAATAAGAGGTGGGAGCTACAACCACTGGCAGTAGCACAAAGGTGGAACCACACAAGCCCTTCAGTTTGTGTCTTCTTATAAACTTCCTCAGATGCTGTACATGGAACTAGATTAAATGTTTTCTCTGCTGGATTTGCAATTTGATTTAATACTATTCTTTTCGATCTCTCCCTCATTTGTAACTTTTGGAGTGGTAATGTTTATCTTATTCCATGGTACGTTGGAAGCATTTAATCTTTTTTTTTTCCACTGGTACAGAGCCCAAGTTTGCTTTAAATATCAGAGGAAACCTGGGACTTGGGCTTTTCAGCAATGCAGAAACTGTTAGGACTTTGGCATCTTTTAGATTACAGACTAAATGCTAAAGGGATGTTCTAAAGATGGACTAACGGCATGACTCATTGGGAAGTCAGGGGCAGAATGCTATGATTTGGGTCTAGACGTCGCATAGGTGGAGCTTCTCAGAGGTAGCTGGATCTAGAGAGTGTGACGCAGTGATTGATCTATAGCGCAATGCTAAGATTAAGAGTACTTGGATTAAGTGTGTGTTATTACTGAATCGGTCAACTGATGGCTTTGGTGCCTAATCCTGGTATCATAGATAAAATTTAAAAGGGGCAGAAAAAAGCTGCTAAGTTTCCTTATGTGCTTTTGCTGTTTTCTGTCTGCCATAAATAGTTTCTCCCTTGCAATGCACCTTTGCCACACCGCCCTGCCTTGGAGCCAGCCAGCTCTTGACTAAAACCTCTACAGATGGTGAGCCAAATAAACTTTTTCTCCTTTAATTTGGTAGTCAGGGATTTCAACTCACCAACAAAAAAGTACCTAAAATATTAGTCCTGAGAGAAGAGTTACTGAAATACCATTTCACCTTCAGTTCAGTCATGGATTACTTTTCCATTTGTTGTGGAATTATTACCTCATTTAAAATTTACCAGCTTTTTAGGATTTCCTTTGAAATCTTTGTTTAAGGAATAAAATGTTACTTAAGCTAATACAAGTGTGGTTGTCCTAAGGCCATGAAAGGCATGGAAACACCAAATATTCATACTGCTCAGAAAAGATACCACTGATGCTCACAGCCTCAGAAATGAGATTTATTAGCCTCATAAATCTAAGATCCTTTTTCTCTCCTGGCTCAGAAATGTTGTGCTTAGAATGCAAGAAAAAAAATCAAAACAATTCTTCCTTAACAGTATTTTGATGTATGAAAGAGACACTGTGACTTACGGACAGAAATGACAATAATAGACTTACCAACTTTCAGAATCTCAGTTTAGTCAGGCCCTATGGTTTCTTTTGGCGGCTCTTGTGGACATGATTGCACTTCCTGGCATATCAGATGGGAATGTATATAAGTTAAATATTTGAAACTTCTCTGTGGCCACAGTCCTCTGCCACCACTCTGATAGAATGGAAATTAGACTAATTATCTGACCTATATGGGGCGCCCTCTCAACCACTCATTACATTCCTTGCTTCAAATTGAAATTCAGTGTAGGGATATGATGGTGGATTCACTGACTTCAGTATTTGTTTTGAGAAATGTTTATTACTTGTTTTTATAAGTCAAAGTAGTAAAATACATAATTTTCATATGTATCAACTGTATCTCAAACAATAAAAATGTCTTAAAGGTTTAAAAAATTTCCCCCATTACATGTAAGACAATTAAGCAACACAGAGGTTGAATAATGTGTCCAAAGTTGAATATCCAGTAAATAGCAAAACCAGAATTCAAACCAGGCATTCTGTTCAATAAATCATAAATTTGTCCACTCTGTTGAACCACTTGTCCAGTGACACAAGAAAATACAGACAGAGGGTATGAGTAGGATGTTAAGAAAGAGGATAAGAGACTGTTTCATAGCCTCTCTGTAACAGGAAGCAGGTAAGAAACAGCAATGATAATGTAGATGCACATGGAGAAGCAGAAACATGAGGCAAAAAGGAAAACAATGGCATTCAATTTTCTGATTCCACCTATTCCACAGAGTGGAAATAAAGAAAAAGAAAAGCGTTCCCTCAAATTCCAAGATACACCCAGGTCTCATGTAATCAAACTTTTAAGTGATATAAATTACAATTATTAGACACTGTTCTGTATTCCCTATTCATTTTTTGCTTTGGAAATAATTTCCATGAATTCCTGCTTCTCATAACATATGATCTAGAATGTTGATACTCTGGATACATTCTATGGAATAGAGGCAAAGGTATCACTTAAGGACCTTCTTAAAATGCAGATTCTCAGGCATCTCACATCTTCTGATACAGAAATCTTCATCTTAACAAGATCTCCAGGTGATATTTGTGTACACTAAATAAGAAATCCTTTCCAGAATAATCTCAAAGCCATTTCTTACATAGTATATAAAGCAGCTCAATCAAAAAATTCTACTTGAAAGTATGAACAAGGAAAAAAATCCCAAGGAAAATTAAAAACTGAAATATAATTGAAATTATAATCATAAATGGGTGCTGAAACTTCAGCAAGATCAATAAGTGAATGGTGCTGGGAATTCAAACCTTAACAACCAAAATCAAGAGACAGCCTTGACATGAGTGAGTGAGGATGGTGAAGTATACAACATTCAGAGAGATCAATCCTGAAGAAAGAGTGGGATGGGCGAATCACTCCCAACCACCAAAACTAAAGGTCAATAATAATTAAAACAGCATGGTATTGACAGAAAGCCAGACACGTATACTAAAGAGACAGAACACAAATCAGAAATGATCCCACACATTCATAGGTAATTAATTTTCAATAAAAGTGCTAAGGACATTGATTGGAGAACAGACAATCCTGAGAAAACTGGGTGTGCCAAAGCAGAAGAATGAACTCTAAATAAATTTAAAACACAAATGTGAAACCTAAGATTATGAAACTACTGCTAGAAGGAAACAGAAGCTTCAAGATGTACCATAACAGGTATCAATTCCTCCTCGATGACTGTAATTATATACTATATACTGAAATATATACTTTAAAAATAAAGGAAACTAATGAGATGCCTTAGCATGCTAACATTTTTTGGTGGAAAAAAAAGCCAAAATAAAGGGCACAAAATGAACAATAGAAAAATGGGGTTATATCAAGCTTAAAAGCTTCAACATGGCAAGGGAAACAATCAAGAGAGGAAGATACACCCTACAGAGTGAGAGAAAGTATTTGCCAACTATTTATCTGACCAAAGGTTAATATCCAGAATATATAAGGAAATGAAGCAATTCAATTAAAAAACAATGATCCAATTTAAAAGTGGGAAATATGTTTAAATGGACATTTCCCCAAAAAATATAGTCAACAGATAAAAGAAAAAATATTCAGTATCACTAATCATTGGGTAAATGCAAATTAAAGCCACAATGAAATATTACCTACTATGGTTTATACAGAAAATGTTCCCAAAGTCTCATGTGTTCAGAGGTGGGAGTCTGGGAAGGTGATTTGATTATGCGGCAGCATGCTCATCAGTGGACAGATCAATCATAATTGAACATGTGGTTATGAGGGTGGGACTAGTCAGAAGAGGTAGATTATAGAAGGGGTGATGTGGAAGGATATATTTTTATTTTCAGCTTCTATCTGTCTTCTCTTCTCATCTCCTCTCCTCTCTTCTCCTCTCCTCTTCTCTTCTCTTCCTGGTTGCCATGAGATGAGTAGCTTTCCTCCACCAAACCCTTTAACCGTGATGTTTCTGTTTTAAATGCAGGCAGTCATGAACTAACTGCTCTGAACCAGGAGCAAAATTAAACCTTTCTACCTTTTAGTTTTCAATGGTGGGCATGCAGCCAGCAATAAGAAAGCTAACTGATACATCACTCATATCTGTTAGAATAGCTATTTACTACTGACTAAAAATAATGTGTTGCCAATAATGTGGAGAAAAGATAACTCACACACTGTTGAGGCGAGTGTAAATGGGCAAATCATTATGGAGAACAGCATGAAATTTCCTCAACAAACAAGAAATACAACCAACATATGATTCATCAGTTCTATCTCAGCATCTATATCAAAAGAAAAGAAGCAAGTACACCAAAACGTCTACACTTTATGTTGTCGCAGCACTATTCACAATACCCAAGAAATGAAATCAACCTGAGTTTATCCATTGATGAATCGATAAAGAAAATATGGTGTAAGCATGCACAGTGGAATACTACTGGGCCATAATGGATAATCTTATTTGCAACAATATGATTGCAACCAGAAGATATCATTTTAGGTAAAAGAAGGCGGACACAGAAATACAAGTAGCACATGATTTAATTCATATGTGGAATCTAAACGAATCCATCTCACAGATTAATAGTAGTTAATAGGGGTCGGATAATATAACATGGAGATGTGGGTACAAAGTTATAGGTAAGGATAAATAAGTTTTATTATGCAGTAAGGTAACTGTGTCATAATCAATTTTGCATTTCAAAAAAGCTGGGAGAATGTTGTAATATTTTCACTGCAAAGAAATGCTAAATGCATGAAGAAATAGATATACTTACCTTCATGTGAATGTTACACAAGCTGCATATCCTATATACATACAAATTTTACTTTTCAACTTAAAAATGTTTTTAATTACAATAGTAACAAAAATAGCAAGACCTGGAAAAATGGAGAATCTGATTTTAAATTCCATGGATAGACTCTTGTGGCCAGTTTTAAATAAAACAAAAATGTCATAAGTAACAGTGAAAAAAACGAACATATTTGCTGAAGGGACATGTGCAGCATTAGTAAGTAAATATCCCAGGGCACAGGAAGAGCAACAAAGTAAAAATCTGGAGAGAAGCCAGACTTGGTAGCTGTCTGTTACTCTTCTCTCATTTTTGGGAAAAACCCAACACCTAAAATGAAGGAAGGAAATGTTTATTTAGCTCACAGTTAGTGCAGTTTTCAGTTCATACTCAGCTGGCTCCAAGGAAGAGTAGCACATAGCAGAGAGCAAACTTTCATGGTGGTAGCAAAGAGCAAGCGCGAAAGGAGTGGCAGTAGCTCAGGCAGCTAGCAAGCCTCTCTCCCCTCCTTACACTGTATTGCAAATTACCTACCCCAGGGCAGATGCAGCACCCATACCCAAAGTAATCAATCACATACTCCAGAAGCTGCCCCTAGTGACTGCATGAGTCTTTGGGGGACACCTGTACACAAACCATAACAGTGGTGCATGCCTGATACACCAGCACTCCCGAGGCTGAGGCAGGAGTATCTTTGAAAGTTCAAGACTAGCTTGGGCTACAAAGTGAGTTCAAGGCCAGCCTGAGCTGCATAGTGAGATCCTCTCTCAAAAAAAAAAGTCTGATGAGAAAATGAGTACAGTAGATAATAGATTTGAAGAAATGACCAAAGATGGATCTCTGATAGAGAAATGCAAACTATGACAGTAGTAACATAGAATGGAAGATAAAATGGGAAGGTTCAACATGTGTCTGATAAGAAATGGGAAAGGACAGTACAAAGAAAGCAGTTTTTTTGTTTGCACTGGATATTGAACCTAGAAGCCTCAAGCACACCAAGAATGCTCTACACTGAGCTATGCCCCCAGCCCCAAGAAGGTAATTTTCAAAGAGTTCCTCCCTGGGAAGCTTCTATAATTGTTGAAAGATGAAAATCTAGTTTCAGGAATCACAGTAAATCACAAGCTGAATTAACAAAACCAAATCTATAATTATTCCCTCATGATGAAACTTTGAGAAACCAAAGTCAAAAAGTAAAAAGGCCTAAGTGAAACAATTATTTGTAATGAGACACTAATTATACTGATAACAGACTTAATAGTGACAAAACAAGAAAATAAGTCAGTAACATCTTCAAAGTGGTGAAGGATAAGAGCTATCATTTAAAAATTTTAAATGTAGTGAAACTATCTTAAAGAACAAAGAGGGAGCCAGGGGGATGGCTCAGTGGAATAAGTGCTTCCCTGGCAAGCACAAGGGCCTGAGTTAGATCCCCGATTCCACCAGAAGAAAAAAGAACAAGGACATATCAGAGGAAGTTGGCCATATTCTTTCTTCTTGGAAATATTTCAAAGTTTAATGATATCAGTAAAATTCTGTCCCCTAAATGTGTAGTCTTTTAAAGTGGATTCTCTCTGCCAATAAGACACCAGCAAACATCTACTGATGTCAGCAATGATGTCAGCACTGAAGCACCACAGGTAGAAAGCATCCCTCTGTGTTAAGCTGTACAAAGCAGACAGGCCCCTAAGTGGGCAGCCAGGAACCCTAAATCCTAGTTCTAACTCTATCAGCAACTACTTGCATGACCTTAGACAGTTTCATCTGGTTCCTTTCAAATGAAAAGAGGATCGTGAACACATTAATCTTTACAATTCCAATCTCCATTCTTTTCCTTTTTTCCCCATTCTTTCCCAAAGCTGCATCTTCCTCACCAGTATGAACTGGCATACAATCAAGATCATTCACAGAATTACTCCACAAAACTCAGTCTAGGTAGGTTGAGCAGTCTCCTTCTTTGCTGCAAAAATCTTCAACTTACTATCTGTGCTTAAGAAATGCACATTGGTTGTCCAGACATGTTTAGATGCAACTTTTTATAAGAAAAACTTCAGAGTGCAAAATTCACTTTGGTCCCCATCCAACTCAAAAAGTCATGCATGGGGTGCTGTATATTTTGGCTAATGGGACTATCCAAGATTCCCATGAGTGAAACTTCTGTTCCTCAAGTACCAAGCTCAGCAGGCCCATATTATCCTTCTAAGTATCTCAACACTGTTTGTGGTTTAAATTCCCACTCTCCTACTTCCAAAAGAGGGTAAAAAGATCGATTACCTTGCCTTTAATGACCACAAGAAATATTGAATTGTTCTCAAAAAAGCATTTCTCACAAGCATCATCTCAGATCTTAATTATAGGTTTATGCATTATTCAGGCAATGCTAGAAACTCAGCTCAGGGACAAAATTATACCATTAGTTCTCATACACTCTTGGGTCTTCACCTCTGGCTTCCAAATAATGATCATTTTTGTTCTTTTGCTTCTTTAATTATACTTTCATAAGGATTGTCTTTTTCCTAAAACACCAGACTTTCTCTGGTAGAACATATGTGACTTCTCCAGGAAGAAACCTGACTCTTTTGGGCCTCTTACTGACAAGTGTTAGCTACTGG
>PVKA01016160.1:0-48488 GCA_004027165.1 Ctenomys sociabilis | reverse complement strand
ATCCATTTCATCCTGGCCCAACAAAAGGATGAGGCCTCAAAGGATCAAAACCGGGACTGGGGGTGGCCAACCCAGTGCCGGGAGAGGTCCTAGTGGGCTTATTGAAAGGGCGCCAGCCGCTGTGATCACTCGGTAGATATTGCTGCCCTTTTTTATTAAAACAAAAGGAGGGAGATGTCGGGAGCCGCTCTGAGATGGCGGCCGCTTTTGGCTCCCCCGCCCATTGTGTCTGCTAAGATAGCGTCCACCTCCGGCTTCCGGGTTTTTGTTGCTGTGCCTGGGCCCCTCCTGTTCAGAGAAAGGCCCGCCGTTTTTTATGATCCCACCAATGCTATTTAAACACGTGTGCAATTGTGATTGGTTTGTGAAATCTATATAGCTTGCTGTATCACGAGATTCGCCATGCTTGCACGATAGGAGCCGTGGGTAGCAGACACATGTAGAGGCTTGCATCACACTCGATAAAGGCTTGCTGAACCCGTTGCTGAGTGTCCAAGTGTCTTCTTCCGCGGGTCGGGGATGGCGACGGACAGGGTGGCTGCAGTTAACACTAATAGGCTACGTGTTTCAGGAAAGAGTTTAAGACTTACCATGAAAGTGCTAAATGTTTGACGAGACAGATACGCTTAACTGACTTCAAACATTCACCATGTTCTCAGGTATCAAGCTAGCACATTTTACCCCAATAGTGGAATGTATAATTTTATGTTTCTAGGTATCAGTTTGAGAGGTAATTTAAATTTTAATCATAGTCATTTGGAGTACTGTCAAGTTGTGAAACCATAGAAATATATAGACATAGATTATATATATATATATTTTAGCTCACTTGCTCTCAGTGTCAGTCTGAAGATTCTAGGAATTTAAAATCACAAAGCCACTTGAAAAAGATGAAAACAAGTATAACAAGTGACATCCGTGAGTATGGATAGTGAGATTTAAGGTTCACAGACCAAAAACATCTTTCTTTCGCTCTTTTCTTTTTCTTTCTTCCTTTCATTAAATTTTGTGTAGGGTCGTACTACGCAGCTTAAACTCTTGGTGATCGTCCTGTTTTCAGCCTCCCCAGAGCTGGAATTACAGGCATGCACCAGCACGCCCGGGTGCGCTGCCAGCTCAGCATGACGGGGGTCGGGGCCAGCGGTGCTAGGGAAAGAACTCTGGCCCCTGCCTGGCCTAAGCAGGTGCTCAGTCCGCTGAGCCGTTTCGCGGGCCCTAACATCATTTTATTTAGCTGTCATTGCCTTGTATCTCCATCTCCCACAAAACTAGGGAAAGACTTGCTGGAGCTCCATCAAGTCCAAGTTAGGAGCTACCTTATTTTGAGAAGAAAAATTTGTTCCTCCCAGGAATCCTAAGCACAGAGCTCTGCATAGCTTTTGCACATTTCTTTTCACAAAATGGTATCACTGCTGTATTAGAGAAATATTAATTCATTTTATTCCAAAAATCATCTCACAATATCTGTATTTAATTTGCTTATTAATTCCTATTATCTGACTGACGGTGAGCTGGCCTCTCAATTATGGAGTAAGATGGAGTATTTACCTTTCTATGTTTTGAGTTCTCAGAAGTAGAAACAAATAAAACTTAGCATGAAATTAAGCGTGCATTGTAACTCAGTATGAAATTGCATTAAATTATTTATAATTTTTATTTACTTTTAATTATTTATGATGTCAGGATTAAATTACATAATGAATTTCAGAGTCATGTTTAATGGAATCTGGCTTGTGTTTTACTCTCAGAGGGCTGAATCAGTTTTTCTTTTTCTTTCTTTTTTTTTTTTTTTAATGTATTTAGTACAGGGTCTCACTACATAGCTAAGACTGAAAGCAATCTTCCTGTTTTCAACTGCCCCAGCCCTGATATTATAGACCACGCCTGGTCTCTGTGACCAGATCACGGAACCCTGGGACAGGGCCAGTGCAGCATGCGGTGCTGGAGATTCAACCCGAGTCCCTGTGCTTGCATAAGCAGGCGCTTAGTCTGCAGAACTATCTCGCTGGCCCTAGGGGGCTGGGTTTTATTCCACTCTCACTGAACAAACAATCTGTTTGTCAGGGAATGGAGTATAGTACAGACCATGATGTAAAGAAGGAAATAATAATCCCAGCTCAGGACCTCCCAGAGAAAACTTACAGCAAAATTCATAAATGAAAAATACAGATAAAATGGAAACAAGTGTTTGTAAATAAAAAGGGGAAGATGTGATGAACAGAGAGGATAGGAATGAAAGCAAAAGAACTCACATATATCATGCACAGGTACAAGTTCCCTGTGATGATTCAATCATTCTGTATCTCTAAATTGTACAAATAAATTTAATAAAAATAAATGAATAAATGCATCAAGGAAACTATAAAAATTAGATTTTTCCTTTTAATCCTGAACCTTAATACAGCCCATAATATGTTCCAAAAATTATAGGTTCCTATTGAATTTAAATTGCTTGAGCAGGAAGGATATGTGAATTTGAGCAGGAAGGATATGTGAATTTCTGGCTGATGAAATGCGGTAGCAGATGCCTCACACCTGGGTCCTTCAGGCATCTGGAAAGTCCTGTCTGTGGAGTAGCTGCTGAGAACCTTGACTTGCCCACGACTACCTATTTTTGAGTGTACCGTCATTGTAGAAAACAGAGGGAAGAAGTACTCACTCTTCTATTGCAACATAATTATATTGAACTAAAGCATAGTGGTATTGTCAGGAGAGAGGAAAATGCATGATGCACTTGTTTGAAGACTCTAATTGCTTTTTTGCAGAGTTGAGAAGAAACAGGTGGGTATGTGAGTATTTGTGCATGTGTGTGTGCCCAGCACACACACATGTGCTCCAGATGCCTTCACATCTGGAGCACAGGGGAGAGGCTATCTCCGCATATCCTGTTACTATACTTACCACTGCCATGAGCACCAATTATTTCTTCTTTCAAAGTTTTATTTGGCCAAACATAGCATGTACTCCCAGCCCTATGGAGGCTGAGGCAGGAGGATTACTGAGAATTTGAGGCTACCCTGGGCTGCATAATGAGTTCAAGGCCGGCCTGAACTACACAGCAAGACATCTCAAAACAAAACAAAAAAAGCTTTTATTCAGGTATGATTAATGTTCAAACCTTTAAGCATATACAAAATGTGTGTACATTTTGACAAGTTTGCATATTCAAACATGCATGATAACATCACTACAATAGATAATGTTACTGATTCTGCTCATTTCCTCCCCAAATTTCCTTTTGTTCTTTTGTGTTCTGTTTTGCAGCAAGAACCCTTCATACAAGATTTCACCTACTAACATATTTTAAAGTGCCAATGTGGATCATTAGTGATAGGTTTTATATGGTACACTTAATTTCTCTAACATATTTATCAGCATAACTGAAGCCAATTTTTCAAAACAACCAGGAAAGAGCATTAAAATACTGATTCTTACAACCGCTTAACTTTCTTACTTTGTTACTCCATAATAATGGTAATACCTCCAAGCAGTGAGATTCTGAGGTTTAGCCCATAGGTTATTTTTTTCCTACATGAAAAAACGGAACAGAGAAGGCTTGTTTTCACTGTGTTACAAAACAGAGATCTGATTTCTGGGCCACTGGAATCATGATACATTATACTGCAGTCAAGTTCCTCTAGGGTTTCTGCTAAAACAATTTAAAACCCTCTGGCTAATTACCACACTAACAACAGCTTGCAAACAAGGAAAGTTGTACAGGAGCTTAGAAGCCAGCAAGCTGAAAGGAAGCAAACACTTGCTGAACCCGTTCACTAAATGTAAAATAGCTGAGCAAGAAATAAGTATGTAAATTGCTTAGATTTTTCAAGAGAAAGTCATTTTCCTCTCTCCTCTCCACATGCTGAGAACATTTCTTTTTCAAATATCGTGGTCACCAGAGGTTGAAGAGCCACTAAAAAGCACATTTCAGCACAATTATATGTCACATCTTGCTAGACAGAAAATGTGCTGGTCTTTGGAGGTACTGATATCTTTGAAACAAAACATGTGGTAACAAACAGTCTTAGTCGTGATACAAGTTAATTGCATCATTCTGTAGTGATAAGACAATACAATTAGCACATCTCCCCGCACGGAGATCTCAGAATGGGGATCCAATTAATTCAGGTCATCGGGCTCCTTGCTGAGGAGGGAGTTTGCAGGCACAGCCTGCTTCCAAGCTGACTTCACACGCTTGCCTGTCTCCTGAAGTGCAAGAAAACTTTTTCAAAGAGAGAAGCCAACTTTGAAAGGTTAGGACAAAACTGTTGTCTCAACTTGATCCAGAAAGAGCTGTTCTGAGAAATCTCCCAAAATACATCATGGAAATGCTGTTTATCACTGAGCAGAGTGGCTCAAATATGCAAAAGTTCCTCACACTGACTTGCCATAAATAATTCATTTACTTATTATATCAGAATTTGAGGTGGTTAGTGTTGGCTATAGTCTCAGAAATATCAGCAAGCATGGAAATCGTATTTGATAAAGGTGTTTTTAAAACTGAAATTACCAAAACATCACAACAATTGAGAAAGCCTAGCATGTAATTTTAGAAAATATGGAATGTCTTCAAAAACCTGGCAAGAACGTAGATTTTGATATATGAAGAAATGTGTAATGTCACGGAGGAATTCTCGTTTAATTCATTTGTTATCCTGGGGAAAAAGAAGCAGCCCTGGGCAAAAATGTCAAAATAATTAACATTTATTGGTACTATCTCTTCCAGCAGAAACTGGTAACCTCTATAGTAATTATGTAGCATTTACTTCTTTTCTAAACATTTGTCACATTAGAACCTAATTACTTGTAAGACTCCACTATTATAATGTAAATTGTTTGGACAGAGGAAATGTTTTCAAAATCACTTTTTCATCAACATTGTTTAGTAAACAAGAAAAACAGATACATACTTATGCAATAAGTATCATTATTTACGTGCCTTCTAAGTATTGGTCATTCATATTTATTTTAAGGGAGGCCATCCTAAGGTCTATAACAATGGCAAATAAATGGACACACAGCTGTACCTCCAAGAAATGAAATCATGTAATGTCACCATAATATAAGGTTGCCAGTTGGAAAAGCCATGAAGTGACTTAAATAGCCAGTGTAGTCTGTACAGATGCCTGACGGGAGAGACTCCAGACTGATAGACTATGCAAAACACCCATATGCAGAACAAGGTAATCAACGTGCTTTCCTTGTGGGAGCCAGATAATGCTTAGTAAATTAATGACAGTACAGTATCTGCATCTTTAAGCTCTGTCAACAGCTTCCTATTCACTGCACCGGCTTTTAGAGACAAGCCTGTCTCTGTCTTTAACCTAAGCATTGGTGAGAACAAGCAAAGTCCTGATCCTCGAAAGGCTCAGATATTGTGAGATAAAGCAAAATACATTACTGAAAAAATATAGCTACCCAGAAACTGACAACATAGGATAAGATCCGCTAAAAATTCACAAAACCTATCAGAAAACTTTCTACAAAAGTTTGACTTGGAACTTGGATGACTTGATTCTAAGTCTTAGGTTGCTTAGTTTAGCTTTCTTCTCTTAAATCAGGATTGGTTCCAGAGGCAAGGCTCATTTAAATATGCAAGTGAGAAAGAAACACCTACTATTTTAGTTAGAAAATCTGTATAGATATAGATACACAAATGGATATGGCTATTGAGACTCAAAACAAGAAATTCAGCATGACCTGACACAAGTCTTCAACTTTTTCTGCCCTCACTCATCATATGCAACTTCTTCTTATGGACATCTCCTCTCATGACTGTTTGAGGGAAATATAAATAGGAGACAAAGAGACGTTTTTAGCTAAATAATGGCCATAGCCACTGCTCATGTTAAATTTCATTGCTTGGCATAGCCCATAATCTGACATCCATGCCTACTTGAACCTCACTGATTTTGTACTACTTTTGGGTTTTTGAAAACTAAATCCTTTCCTGCCCAAATCTTGGCCTCAGGATGCATTTTATCTTTGCATTGGAAACCTGAAAATTTAGTGTGCTTGGACTCAGCTGCAGTTCTGAGTAATCTTCTGGCTTGATAAAAACCCACAGCCTTGCAGCTGTTGGCAAAACCCCTCAGCTTTTCACTACACCTTCATACAGAAGTGAGATGGAATGGCCCCCATATTGTGCCTGGCTGTGCAACTGCAGATAAAAGACCACACACTGGTTGGAATATCCTTTGTTCCAAAGGCTAAGCTGATAGTCAAAGTACCACTGCCTGTGTGTAGTTCTACCATATGCCTCATCACCCAGATTGTAAGATATATTTGCTAGAGTGCCAAAGCAAGACAGGTAGAACATAGAACGCCTGTCTTGTTTCTGGCTTTTAGAGACAGGTCTTCCTGTCTTTAACCTAAGCATTGGTGAGAACAAAATAATCTGTGCATTCAATGACAGCCCTAGCAAGTCCTTGGCATTTCCCACTGAGAGCACAGGGTCAGGTACTCCTAAGTGTGGTGCTTCATGATGTCATTTACAGAGAACCATTAAACCAACATTGGCACAGAACACATGACTGGAACATGCAGCTGGGGCAGTCCTGGAGAGGGTGCTACATTAATGGGAAGGGTAGGGAGGCCCTTCCCCACTTTTAGCTCCAAAAAATTGTGTTTCTCAGACAATAATAAATAATTGCAATAAATGCATGGTAAATACTGGACTTCAAAGGCAACTTCACAAAAACCTTTCAGAGCTACAATTTTATTTCAAATCTTTAAACGCTGACCTGCTTTTATGAACTATACACAGATGCAGAGACCAAACTATTTTGCTTTTCCTCATGATAAAAATGTTTGGACATTTAAAGCAAAGTTAGTTTCTGTCTTTATAATAAATCGTATAATGACCTACATGAGGATAGTTAGTAGTTCCAGGTTTAGTTTTAAATGCCAATAATTATTAATGATTGACCTGGAAAATCACATTACACATATTGAATAAGAGAACTGAAAGTGATTATTGTTCTCATTAATCTCTCGGTGTAAGTTCTCAAAAGTTAGAATAACCAAGGTTGAACCGACATTTAATTACAAAATCATAAGCAGTCAAGGAGAGTGTGCTAAGCTTTTCAATTCCTGTTGTTTTTTTTTTACTTCAACTGAAAATGATTTTTAAACATTTCATTTTCTGCAGAATATTTTAAGGTGGTTAAAATAATTAAATTACATTAAATAGCAACAACATAAATGCTATAAGGCTACCTTTAGTATGAGTTTAATCTATCAAGGAATGTTATAAATAAGGAAACTTCTCTATACCAAGGGATTTGATTAAATTATTCATAGTTAGTATAATTTTTTGAATGGCAAACTGCTTCTGGTGTTTTAGAATTCCAAAAACATTGTACAAGAAGTGATCAAAATATAGTGTGTGTATAAAAATATTATTACAGTAAAAGACACCTTTCAATTAATCTCCTAAAAATACTCCTCCTGGACACAAACACACTTATCTTATTATTCTAGCCACTTCCTGAAGCAGTTCTCAAAGACATCCTTCGTAATTGTCTACTAGGTAGAGCTGAAGATAAGAGTGCTTTGGCCATGTGACGTCCAATGGAAAGGCAGGCTTGTAAACCTCACATGATGTCTCAACTCTCAGTTTAGTCTCTGGATCAGGCACCAGGGGGCTTCTGGCTCCATGCCAAAGTCAAAATAATGACGAAAGGTAAACAACTTGAATTGATTCAGGACATACAAACAACCACTTCAGCTCAATTCAAGACACAAAAGATGATTTTCAGAACTGCTTTAGAAAGTCCAAAAACAACAGAATAAGTGTGCTCTAAACAAGGGGTGAATATGTTTAGTGTTATTTGATATATATTTTGAGTATTAAGTGGAGATTATTGACAATGTCTTGCAATGATTTTTTTAAAAATTAAAAAGTCACTATATTCTACAATCAAATTTTATAGAAATTTCATAGTTTAAGATTTTCAGCAGTATGGGACTACAAAAATAGTTTTAGTTTACTTGAGTATTTACTCAAAATATAGTCACTTGATTAAGTTTGTCTTAAAACTATTATAACAACTCCATCTCTCTTCGCAATGCTAGGATACTTCCTTAATAGCAGCATCTAATATTTAAATGATCACTAAAGAAATAGATGGATGAATATATGTACAAAAACTTCATAAAACTGTCTCATAAAGCTTTGTTCTTTCCCTCTTATTCTGTCATAATTGAAAAAAAAAATCTCCCTTAAGTAATGTTATTTCCTAACATGCTTAATAATTAAAAACTGTACACATTGGCATGTAATCCTCTAAAAATCTTCTAAAGCTTGTGCCATATTCCATTAGAGAACTATGCAAATCGGGCTTATAGAATCCTTAAGTCCTTCATCTTTATTCCATTCCCCCAAATAGTGTTCTGATCATCGTGATTATTTTTTAAACTAACAGTTTTTGCCATATCAGAAAAAATAATCTTTGTCATTGAGATTTGATAATAAAAAGTAATCATACTGATCAATAGCCTACCAAGTTTTATTCTTTCCAAATTCAAACCCATCTTCTCAATGACTGGTTTTCAAAGCCAAAAGCAGGTGCCATCCATCTCTGAATCTGCATTTACAAAGCTCGTGAGCACTAGGCCAACGTATTATAAGTTTCATTTTTACTCTATTTAATTACAAAAATCTTTCCGAGAAGATGATTTTTTACTTAAATTTACCAATAACAATTTTAGATTTGTTACAGACTGTTTAAAGGGCTTATATCTTCTCCAACCTGTTTCCTATGTAACTGCTTCTGAAAATGTTTAACTGTGAACATATTAAAATCACACGAAAAAGTCCTTACTCCTTATTGCCTCTTAATATAAAACTAAAAATACATTTACTTGATAAAATTTAATAAAATACACACTTCTAAATTCATAAAATCTCTGTTATTTTAATATGGCTGAAATTTATAATCAATCTTAAAAATGAAAATTGATCTTTCTTATGTCCTAGAAGTTTTGCTTAGGCTTTTGACTAAAAAACAATAAAAACCTAAATAAGGATCTAAGGCAAGCTTTATTATTCTTATGCAGAGGGTCTGTTATACATTATTTTTATGTAAGAGGCAGACAGCTAAACTTTAATAGGATGAAATTTAAGCAATATACTTTTACCTGACACTTTGTATATATGAAATGTGAAATAGCTAAACACTAACATCTTCCAGTGACATAATTCTTCCAAGACAGATACGTAATGAAAATAACTGTGACAACATAAGGACATGTATCTGGACCTTACCAAAAGTCAAGGTGTGAATTATAGTTAATACATAATGTAGCATATTTTTCATACTTTCAGAAATTAACAACAAAGAAAATGTGAAGCAAGAATTTTCTGAGGTTCTGGAAATAAAATTAAAAGAAAAAAAAACATAAATAAGCAGGTGAAAGAGTGATTGACATTTGACCAAATCTCTGGCCAAAATAAAAGCGAAATGTCCTGGGTTTGAGTGGCCGTGCCTAGCTCAGCTTCTAAGCCAATATGCCCATGTGACAGAGGAGTTTGAGGTTGAGCTGGTGCTAAAGGACACCAGTGGCAAGGGCACCTTTGAGACTCCCTCCTCCTGGCTTTTTTCTGTACAAAGAAACAATAAACAATAAAGCAAACTTTTAGATTTCATCAAATTTTTGTGACACACATGATAGCAATGAACCTGTTCTGTGACATAATCCATGGATGAATTTTAGCCAAATGCAAGAATTATACGTGTGGGTAGGCCTGATAGCTCAGCAGTCTTAAGTGAGCTTAGGCAAGTGTGCTGGCAATCGCAGTTTGATCCCCAGCACCCCATGCCATGCCAGGCCACCCTCAGGGTGGGCTGAGCTGGCCACAGGAAAAGAAAAGGAAGAATTATATGTATGGGTGTGCCCAATTGCAGTGTGGATTATAAATACATTTCAAATTCATGCCTGGACATCATCAAAGATAAAGCAATCCACACTCATTTTCCAAAGCAGCTGATAATGACCTTTCAGGGAAAAAACTAGGTGGAGGACAGAGAGGAGAAAGAAGAGCATGGGCAGGGGGAGGACAAGCACAGCAAAACCAGGCACCAAAATGAGAGGGGACGCCCAATGGCAATTTCTATGTCATGCTTCTATCATTTAAACTTGCTGTCCCCCACCTAGAAATACTTGCATAGTTTATCTATGCAACAAGAGCAAGCAAAGCCCCAGACTTCACAAGAGATCTTACAGCAGGTAGATCTTGTCCTGTCTTCATACATTGGTCATCTCTAGCTTAGTCACTGAGATTCACTGATTGTCTCACCATTAAGCCCCTGAGTCCAGAAAGGATAGAGGGGAAAAAAACTACAAATTAGTGTTAGACATATAGGTTTTTATATCTATTTCAAAAGTAATTGTCTTACTTTTAATAAAATACTATTTTCCAGTATCATTTTATTTATTTATTTTCCATAATATATTTGAAGGACAGATAGTAATGAGACAGTTTCAAATCAAAGTAGTAGGACAGAGTCAATAAACAATACATGGCATATTATTTTCTTAGTGGTTATTTGTTGTACAAGACATGGACATGATATCTATTTACAAACACTGTTAGAGCAGATCCCTCTATTTGAAATGATAGATTTTAGAAAAAAAATATTTATTGCTTTAACTTACATTTATTTAGAAGTTAATGAATTTGAGCAACTTTTCATATATTTATAATTTATTTTATTTTCCATGAATTTCATATATTTATAATTTATTTTATTTTCCATGAATTTTTCTATAAAAAATAAAATTTTAAAAATCAACAAAATAAGCATTGAAATATCTTGAAATGCTTATTTTTGTTGATTTTTAAAATTTTATTTTATTTTATTGAGAGACAAATATCAAGACAGTTTCAAAGCCGATTAATAGGACAATTTCAATAATTAATACTTTTTTAAACTGTTATCTTCTTATTGGTTATCCATAGTACAAGAAGCAGACAGGATCTCCTGTCGAAACACTATTAGTACAAATCTCTCTTCTCATAAATTTAAGTGAAAGTAGCTGCATATCTATCCTAACTATTCTGTGTATATAAATATAAAATGGTCTTTCCTTTGTATCCCCCTTTTTTGTTTGGTCCTGTCAGAGATGGATATTCTATTGTCATTCAATCATTGTAGGTGCTTGAATTCAACAAAACTCTCCAACGCAGTCCAACAGTCCACAATAGTAGTGGGTTATCCACAGAACTTGTTGACTAGAGCCTTTTACACCTCAACATATTAATATGGCTTTACTTTATATGCCTCATTTTTATACTTTTCTGCTGGATGGTTAAGACCAAGATAAAACAAGACCTATCTAACAAGAAAAATCATAGAATTTTTGTATCTGATGATGTCAGTCAAGTCCCCTCAGGATTTATCCTGTAACCCTGTACCGCACTTTGTAGATCTTTTGTCAGTGTCAGCCGTGTGGATGAGTCACAGCCATTGCTTGACCAGTTTGCTCTTTGTGAAAGCCTGAGAAAAAGCTTTCTCTCCATGTGACTCTCCTTAGGCCCACTATCAATCATCATGAGTAAAACTCTCTACTGATACATCATTTTATTTTTGACATAACAATGCCTTCTGATTAACCCCAAATCTGAAACAAATATGTTGATTCTGGTTAGTAATGAAACTGGCTTCTAGGAATCAGCAGAATGGGAAGTAGCTATGCACTTTGTGCTAGCAAGCTCAATTGCATTTCTTCTGGCAAATAAACACAGACATGAATCACCTACTTGCCTAAAGCTGTTCTTTCTTTGGAGCATGATTAGCACCACAGAGAAAGGAACACTTGTGTTTGCTCATACTGCACCCAAGAGTGACAGCTAATGGAAAACACTTCCAAAATGTTCGCTGATGATACATTCACATTGATAAACCTATAAAATCCCATCTGCAGCTTGTCAATACTATATAAACCTAGATCAAGCTTTGATCAATAGCCGCAAGTGGTTATCTTACAAAAATCTATTTTGCCTTTTCAAGTTGAGATTCTGTTGTTAAGGTGATATACTGACTGAATTTTAGATCTCATGCACAAAGAGTGAAGATTATCAACATTCTTTGAATATAAATGAATACTTTGTTATGGGATTCAATTTCTCACTGAATTTTAATTTCAAAGATGTTCTTTTTTGTTTTGTTCATATTAATAATCAGAATTTTAATTAGCTTCATGTGCCTGTAGAAATATAACAGTTGGAAAAAGAGGCAAAGGTAGTTAGAAATACAAATCATAGAATTTGAGTCGTGTGATCGTATTAAGACCATAATATACCAGAGACACATCTCTAATGTAAAACAATCTCATTGTTATTTTAATGCATGCCAAGAGTGATTATGATGGAAGATGTTCA
Source organism: Ctenomys sociabilis (assembly GCA_004027165.1). Lineage (NCBI taxonomy): Eukaryota > Metazoa > Chordata > Mammalia > Rodentia > Ctenomyidae > Ctenomys > Ctenomys sociabilis. The sequence continues at coordinate 36,103 of PVKA01016160.1, read as the reverse complement.
CAGAGTATAATGCATTTCCTTAGCTCATGTGATTTTATTCCCACCAACTATATAACAAGCCTCCTAAATATATCAAATCATTTATAACCTGTGCCCATGTGATGCTATTAACTTAGCTTTTTCTGTCCACAGCACTAAACATTAACAACAGACATGTTAGTTCATCTCCAAATGAAAAAGGGTTATAAAATATCAAGAAGAATTCATGGAGTAAATGGGGACAGATTGTTATCTGGAGAAATTCTTTAAACAGAAATCTATTCTCATCTTTCAGAAAGAGAACATTAACCACACTTCATCTTTTATGTTCTTTCTCGATTCTTAGCATATTTTCATAAATATGCTTCATGAACGGGATAGAATGATTATAAAGTACCATAACCCTCTAGTTACAGTTGATTTAACAAGACAGACCTCAGACCTATATACTGCAATGAGCAGCTAATGGAATAATTCCATATTTAGATATCTGAGTATTCATTTCTTCTCTTTCATTCTCAAGTATCCACTATTATAAAGCAGTTAGTACTGCATAGAAAACTCTTTTGATTTTATCAAAACTCCTTTGCTTGTAAATTAACTTGTAACTGCCGATCCCAGTGCAGATGCTAATGCTAAGAGATTTAGGTAGCAATCTCTTAAGAGAAAGATAAATTACACAACGGAGTAATAATAGTTGAAGGCAAATAACGTTGGAGCAAAAAATATTTGGGGACTTCAGCTTGCTGTGAACTATCACCCAGTAATTCTGGAAGGAAAAAAGTTAACCATAGACAATTTAAACAAAAATGCTTCAATGAAAGCATTGGTTTCTTTAACTCTAGAACATCAAAAAACACAATTTGACTACTTGGAAAACACTGCAACTAAAAGAAAAGATATACTTCCTTTAAGGTACCAAAATCCATGTCATAACTTAAACAAAGCTACATCACTGGCATATCTTTTACTTACTTATAAGCATAATATCTTACTTTATGAATGATATATAGATATATTTTTCTAGTTTTCTTAAATTTCATTTTATGCTTTGACCTTAATTAATCTAAAATCTGAGATTTTATTCTGAAGGCATAGGATCATTCTTTCTTGTTTTTTGTTTTTCCTGAGAGGAGATTACTTCAGTTTTGTGATAACTACCCATGAGGAGGTGATGCGTTTCACTTGCTACTTCCTAACTGTCCCTGGTCCTGAGAACATGGCATGTTCTCCTATAGTGGAGGAGTTCTACCCTTCTGAGACGGTGTGCTAAGATCAACAACGTAGGGGTTGGAAAAGGAGTGCTTATTCGCATTAGACAGGTCCTCAGCGAGGCTATTCAGCCCTCAAAAATTCATAAGCAATTTCCAACAAAAGATTTTAAACTGCCCTCAAGCTTCTGAAATGCTCAATACAGAAAGATTTCTGAGTTTTAAAAGAACTAGGAGTTGAAACAATCAGAAGTCCTGAAATTCAGACACACAAAGTACTACTATTCTATATTATTAGGCAAACTGCAATTTAACTTTCTTTCAAAGGTTTGTCCCCAATCTCCTGAACTCTTTCTGGAGATTTATCTTTCCGTAATCACCCCAGTCCTTTGGCAATAGTGAGATCTCTAAACATACTCAATTTGAAATAAACAATGTCTCCCTGCATCCAACATTTTCTCTATTCTCTTAGGCACCCTACACTTTCAATACATTCTTTCAATTAGGCTTTTATTCTGACTATACCAGACAGGATCCATATACAAAAAAAAAAAAAAAAAAAAAAAAAAAAAAAAAAAAAAAAAACCTTCTGATACCGTGGATACACTAGGTATAAGGGAAACTTGTGTATTGGTAATAAAGTTTTCAAAAATACAGTATATATTTTTCAGCTATTCTGTGGCGTTGATAGTGATATTTTTCTCTGTTCAGCTTCTTCACACTGTAGAGAAACCCTGCCTTTCCAAACACGCCCTCTATACAAACAAGAGAGAAATGATTGCGTTCTGCCACAGCATTTGCTTTTCATGCAGCTCACTTTATGGGAGCGCCTGTTCATGTAGATAAATGATGCCAAACTTGGATGCCAGCCCTAAAGACAGTGACTTCAGCGCAGGGAGCCAGGCAGGAGTTGGACCAGCATGCAGCGGGCAAGTCCATCTAACCTCTGTAATCAGGCCCCAAGGGTTCGCGTTTGCAGCAGCTGGTTAGACCTACTCCCTGCATGTTCATCCTGCTTACTGTAGAAGAAATGTACATTTATAAACACAAAGCCTAAGTTAACATCCATCTATGGCCATAGATTGCACTGGGTCCTCTATATTCATTGCTTGGCAAATAAAGAGTGCATTGAAATGAACTTGGTCCTTTGTAAATAATTTCAAGTATGTCAATTATCACAAGTGTACATACCCAACAGGCTCTGTCTGCTGTCAGTTGTTGCCAATTCTGTAATGAGGGGAATAATTCTGTTTCTAAAAACAGCCAACATTGAGAGAGCTGGTCAAAACCATACTAGAGAGTCCCTGTTATAATGGGTAAAATATCTTTTGAAGCAAATTTCCGTCAGTCCAGAGTGAAATAGCTCTTAATGGCAATCTGAGATAGTAGTCAACATTTATAAAACCAAAAACAATTTTTAGAGTGGGATTAATTCCCAAATAATATTGGCTGTATGAAAGCTAATACTATAGACATTAAATAAGCTCAATCAAGGTATAAGTTTCTGTTTTGCAACACAAGTCTCACTCCAGTGTTCCTGTTCTGAAGGACTGTTTAATTCCATCCAATTCTCAAAACAAGCCAATAGAATATTGCATTTTCTATTGGTGTTATAACAAATAATCAGTAATTTGAAGGCTTAAACCAAGAAAAGCTTAGTCTCTTACAGGGGTAGGGTTCAGGATTAAAAATGGTCTCAATAAGCTAATTTCAATCCATCAGCTGAGTCGTCCTCCACTTGGAGACCCTAGGGGAGAACGTATTTCTCTGTAGCCTGCCTTTCCTAGCCTTTCTCAGCCAGAAATGGTGAATTATGTCTTTCTTACACTGGATCATTTTGACCCTAACTCTTCTACCTCTGTCTTCTCCATTTAAATACACTAGAGTTATCTTGGGTGATACACATGGATAATCCAGAATAATGATGTCAACTTAAAATCAACTTAATAACGTCATTAACCCCAATGTCAACCTCAGCACCCTGGAATTCACAGCTTCCTAGGATAAGAAGGAGACACCCTTCAAGGACAATTGCTCTGCCCACCAAAACCAGGAGTGATTATTTTCATAAACAAATGTGAGGCTTAATCACACAAAATCATTTACCTAAACTTGTCTAGCTGATACACAGAAGCACCAGAAGTGTTTCTACTTATACAACTCTATATCCTATGCATCTTTTAGGCACATGGAAAAAAGAAATAGCCTATTCACATTGGCTGTTTATGGAGCATTTCCTTAAAATATTATTTCAAAAACTGTGGGGAAGTATAGAGAAGCTCAAAAGCTGGACATTAACTGGGTCTTACTAATGTGATTCTACTAGCCAAGGTGGTAAAAGGAGGGTGAATAATGACCAAAACCTGGAGTCAGAGTAAGCCAAAAGGAGACCTGGATGACCAGGTCAGTAAGAGCAAGACCTTACATGATAAGGAGCACTCAGCCAGGGGTGACACTGCAGATTGACCACTAAGAATCCCAACTTCACTACTCACTGAACACTTCTCAGTGTTCTTCATTCAAGAGCCAGAGGACAAGCCAGGGGCCAAGGCAGCTGGGTGATGAGACCAAACGGCTCAGCCTCATTGGACAGCAGAGCAGAAGACAGTAGAGAGGTGATGGGGCAAGGACCCCTATCGGAGCAAAGCAAAGAATTCCCCACACTAATTATTATTTATTTAGACTATTAATTGTTTTACAATGAATGTCTTTGTTGGCTGAGTTTTACCCAAATTGTGTCCTAAGCAATTAGTACTGAAATGATCAGAATCTGTTTTCTCTCACACATTATCTCTTCCACTATACCTGCTCTTGATAGGCTTTAAGCTTGGAGAAGCATGGACTCAGTGGAAATGATTAATGACTGGGCTCTGCTGATTTCATTTTGAATGAATCTCTTCAGGTACAGGTAGACAGAGAAGTAAGGTTAAATTATTGGAAAGGTGTCAGGTTAAAATAACTCCAGTTACTTCTGCTACTTTAAGTATAAAAATTGTAAAAAGGCACTTTATCAGATTATAGAATATAAATTTTTTTCCTTTCATAGACACTTTTTGAGACAGTGTCTAATAGGAATCAGGGCTATGTGAAAGTTTTTGTTTTTGTTTTTGTTTTTTAATGTATTTGGTACAGGGACTCACTACACAGCTTAGACTGTTAATGGTCTTCCTGTTTTTAGCCTCTCTAATGCTGGGATTACAGGCATGCGCCATCACACCTGGTGTCAGTGGCTGTTTTGGCACGCCCAGGCACAGGACTGGCATAATGTGTGGTGCTGGAGATCGAACCCCAGTCCCTGTGCTTTCCTAAGCAGGCGCTTAGTTCATTCTTGCTGACTCTATTTGATAGGTTTTTGCAAGACAGATCAAGAATTTCTCTGAGCTGCCTCTTCTCCCAAACTCAGCTTTTCATCAGCTTTTATTTTTGGCCTTTTTTTTTTTTTAACTTATATTCAAAATGGAAGTCTACTTCCCTCAAAGGATATCCTTATCAATATTGGAAACTTCACCTTTCAATCTTGACTTCCCATGAGGTCAGGGCACACATACCATCAAAATGTATTGACTCATATTTATTTACACTTGGTTTTTGTATCCTGCTTTCCTATTTGTTACTCCATGTCAAACTATGACTGCACTTTGACTTGAATTAATTCAAAGACACTTCTGGATAGGTTGAAGGGAGCCATTCAGTGACCAAAGAATGGTCCCTCTGTTCTTCAAACTCCATCATCACTAATGAACAGAAGAAAGAAGTGGTAGAATTAGGAAAACCAAAACCAAGGGAGAGAGTAAAACTGAAGGGCAGAAATATCGACCTTTTATTTTCTGCCAAGTCATGACAGGGAAACTTAGAGAAAGAACTGTTAGTAATTGGTACAAAGGGAAGGAATGATGGGACTCTAGGGAACCTTAGGAAAAAAAATCACTGAGGAAAATCATTCAGAATTTCATGAAATAGACCCCAAGGATGTGGGGAAAAATACAAATAACAGAAACCAGAGATATTGATTTTTGGCATTATAATTTAGTACATCTTTAGAACAATACTCTGTGCTAGTTTTAAAAAGCTAAATGAAGCACTCTGGATGAACAAGTAGGATAAAGCTTTCCCAGCACTAAGGCTATGAAATCACTCATTATATGTCCATAATGAAGGAATAAGTCATCCAGAAACTTTGGTCGTGTCCAGTAACCTTGTGTCATTTTTTGGCAGATTTATAGCATGAACCCTCATCCTGAAATGCACCATATTATGAAGGCTAAATCCTTCATTTAGCTACAATTTCAAGTTTTCTCCCCGAGTAATGGCCTGTCTACCCAAAGACAACTGCTTTTCTGGTTTCAAACTAAAATAATTTGAACATTTCCCTTATAAATAGTTTTTTCTATTGGGCCATCTCTGTTAACCGAAAGACCTTAGGAATCATCAGTCTACGAAATTTTCTCTCTTCCAATTGTGTTCAGGCAGGAAACCTTATAGAACTACACAAATTAAGTCAAAGAATTAGATTTCAAGTGAACTAAGGGTGGGGAAGGGAGAATGTGGATTTCCTATGCTATTCACTATAAATTATAATGCATTTTGAGTGAAACAAGAGATTTTTCACCTTTTAGATCAACAACTAGAGTCTGATTTCTAACACTGTAGTACAACTCAGAAACATATTTTCGTAATTTACATATGACAAATCTATGTTTTATAGTTGTGTGTTGAATGTACTTTTAAAGGTCTAAAAAAGAAGCAATATCATGCTGAAACTTACCAATCAGGAGACAAGGCATTGTGCATGGAAAAATTTCTTTCTTACATCTTTCAGTTCCCTCACCTCTCACAGGCCAGGAGGCAATGGTGTGTAGGAAAAGAAAGCAGTGAAAAGCACTTGAATAAGGAAGAGAAAAGGTAGAGGCAGAAAAGGAAAGGTGAGCAAATATTGACATGTGAGAAATTTACATACAGGCACCAATAGCTCTTTGCAAATTATTAGAAAAATGCAATTACAACTGACATGAGCATTCTAACACAGATGGATTGGGATGCATGGGAATAGAAAAAGAATTGATAAATTGGGGCCAGGGAAATGGCTCAGTGGAATAAGTGCTTCCCTGGCAAGCGTAAGCGCCTGAGTTCAATCCCCAATTCCACCAAAAAAAAAAAAAAAAATTGATAAATATCCAAAAGTCGGAGCAACTAAAATAAAAGCAACGGTTGACAGTTAAAGTAGAAAACAAGGGACAGGAGCTTTTATCATGAACTGCCTAAGGGTTTAACCATTTCCTTCATAAGAGTATAAATTAACATCAGAACCAAACTGCACAGTCAATATGATCTATTGTTTGTTCACACATAATCTAACTGATATGCAAACTATGAATAATTCACTTTAGGTAATTTTTAAATAATCCTTTTATCTTTCTTAAGCCTTACAGATTGTTCATATGAAGTAAGTCAGAAGTAGGCTGCAGCCAGTGCTCTAATGCCGCTCAGCATTGATGAGTAACAGCAAACCTTTCAGATCCCAGTGACCCCAAGAGAGCACTATGGCATGCCTGCCGCAGGTTCACCACCACAGCCTAGACAGCCCAAATGAGCAGCACCTGCCCTAGAACACGCTCAGGGCCAGCAGCTCTCTGAGCCTTGTTCCCATACGGGCCACATGATGGAGCTCAGCCCTGCCCTGAGCGTTTCCTCACCCATAATAGAACTGGAAAACATTGTAAATATTTTCCTTCCACATTAAAAGTGCAATATATGTGTGAAACTAATAGTAATGATTTTTACCCCATTTCTCTTCTGGGTGACCTATTTTACATTTTTAGCGAAGTAGAATACATAGAACTTTTTAGACCATTTGTAATTTTCTTCCCAAATATTGGTTTCTCTTACAGAGACTTTTCAACAACTTCCCAAAGGTGATGAAACTTCAGCATCCTAAATTTTATTGTTCTGTACCTACTGACCATGCTACTGCCCAAATTCTGATTCGTTCTGTAAAGCAATCCTTTTGCCAGCAATCCCAACTGATTATCTAAATTACTGGCTTTTTAGTTTGTCAAGCATTTTGGCCAATTTTCATTTTTTTCTAATGTTCTATCCCTTTCATCATCTTCCTTATCTTTTTAATATGTCTTGTTGTTCTATTTTTCTCACTTAGCATCTGACTCACCAACTATTTAAATTCATTTCTTCCATATTCCTGACCACCTGGTTGCAATTAACCCTGATTTACCTACTAACCCCTCAACCCACAGGGTAATGGAACTCAGCTTTAATTTTGATAAGAATCACCTGTTTCTATTATTATACGACTTTTCTCACAAGCTGGAGACCTTCCATGCCATGGTTCAACTTTCCCAACTGCACTCCTCGTTTTTGCTCTCTGTCCTCTGACTCCAGTCAAAGCAGGCTGTGATTCCTCACACAGTAACTTCCTACAGAGTACAATGAATGCTGCAAACTGCATATATTTTTTGTTGAATTGCAAAAAGTAAAATATATATATATATATATATATATATATATATATATATATATATATATATATTTTTTTTTTTTTTTGGTGGAACTGGCAATTGAACTCAGGCTCTTATGCTTGTCAGGAAAGTGCTTATTTTACTGAGCCATCTCCCTGGCCCCCTAATTTTATTTCTTAAACAAGTCACCAATAATGACACACCTACTAAGTATTCTTTTTTTGTTTTTTTTATAAGTTTAGGACAGGGCTGACGGTCTACAGGGTCTCACTGTGAAGATCAGATTCATATTGACTCTCCTGTTTACAGCCTCCCAAGTGTTGGGATCACAGGCGAGCACCACCACGCCCAGTCTCAATCACTGCCTCAGCATGCCCTGGCGGCGGGGCGAGCACAGGAGGCCTAGAGATCAAATTCCTGGCCCCTGAGTCTGCCTGAGCAGGCTCTTTAATCTGCTGAGCTATTTGGCCTGCCCTCCATTAAGTATTCTAAGTAGATAAGCCGAAGGTGGGGGGAGAGAAGCAATAGAAATACTTGGTCTTATTACAGCTGCATCAACTGTGTAGAATTTTCCTGGGCTTAGAGTCTTCAACCATAACACAAAATGGATTCCAACATCATAACATATGTCCAGACATTATATTCAATCAAATCAAATCAAATACATTTACTTAAAGTCAATCAGGTCTGGGAAGATAGCTTGAGAGTCTAAGTGCCTGTCTGGCAAGTGTAATGACCTGGGTTCAATACCCAGTCTTCACACCATCCTGTCCCCAGAACCCTGAGTTTGCTGTGCCTCCCTGAAACTGGGCATGGTGGCACACACCTGTTATACCAATGCTAGGCAGGCCGAGACAGGTGGATCACTATGAGTCTGAACACTATAGCAAGACCCTCTATCAAACAAATTAAAAAAGAAAGGTCAATCAAATTTTTAAAAAATCATAATAGTCAAAGTCAACAGCCTCTCACATATACCTAAAAATAGTTTTCTAATTGTAGTAATGGAATTATAAAAATATACACACTGTTTCTTCCCTGGCAGAGTGTCTTGGGAATGCTACCAATGGTTGGTGGCACTAGTAACCTGTCCTTTTCACCCTTATCACCTCAGTGACATCCACCTGCCAGCACTCACATTTAGTTTTTGCAAGTTTTTTCTGGACATGGGATTGAACTTTGTTATTTGCTCAGGGAGCCAGAATTTTATGTCCTCTGAGCAGAACTTCTAAATGCGAATTTCACAGTTACTCTCAGAACTGCATGGTAGAATTAATCCACTTGAATTCAAAGGAGTGTTAGCTTTATAACAAACTCAGGCTGTTTTGCCTTCCTTGTTCTGGTGTCCTGAGTTCTCTGGGTAAAATCTCACCTAAGGTCATATTTTAAAGTGAATAAATTTAAATATAAACAAGAATCTCCTTTTCTCAAATCTTTGCCTCAGGATCAGCTTCTGGGTAAGACCACAGCAAAGAAATGTATCAAGAAGTGGAAAATAGGGCCAGCCTGATAGCTCAGCAGACTGAAGGACCTGCTTAAGCAGAGCACAGAGGCTGGGGCTCGATCCTCGGCATGCCCTGGGGTGCACTGAGCCAGTGACTAAGACTGGGCAAACTTGGGTGTATATAAGAAAATTGCTATGAGTCTGATCTACATAGTGAAACCCTGAACATCCTATAGACCCTGCCCTAAATACAGAAAAAGAAAAGATAATGGGAAAGAACATAAAATGCACAATTAATGTCATGAATTTGAAATTCATCAGTGGGCTCCAAGAACACTTTCTGTTTATGCCTGTGCTTCTACCGTGATGAGCAATTTTTGTCCCAGCACTGGGAGATACCATGCTTCCTTGGATGTGCATGAAGCCTTAGGACTCTGCTTTCCATCTCATATCCAGAAATCCTTCCCAATTCTGGGAGCTGCTGATTAACCACCTATCTTTTGGAAAGCTTGTCCAGCCTTTGCTGACACTGTTTCTCCTATTATTATTCAACTGAGGTACTATTTCTTTAAAAACATTTCTCATCAGCCACCAAGTTTTCAGACGATAAAGAATTCTCACATGTATAATGACATGATCCCATGATGGTAGGCAAAGGTCTTCAAAGATGAAGATATCAGCTAGAGCCAGCTACATTTAATACCTGACTAACTCCTCGATGTGAAGCTCACAAAACTCCACGGTCAAACTAGAGTCAAAATTCATGATTTTTTCCCTCTGTATTGAATGTAGGAAACACTTCCCAATAGTCAAAATAATGAATGAGAACCCCAAGTACACCAACAGCCCAGTGTTGTAAATTAGATTTGTTGTAATTTTATATTTCTTTACATATTCATTTTTTATTGAAACCATGCTGCCCTTGTGGGCACAGTTTTTCTCTATCCACATACCATAGTAAAGTGTCTGTTGCTTTTAAATTGAGCCCATGCACCTTAAGAAGATGATATTAAAGATGCAAGAAGTTCCTGGACCTGTCCTGAAAACCAACATGAGATGAGACAGGTGAAGTAGGAAATAAGGTAGGGCTGCCTGAATACCCAAAAAAGGAGCTCTTGCTGTGAAGTGTGTATGTACTTCTTATTCACCCCACTCCATACATTACTAAATGCTTGCGATATGCTACACATGATATTTCAGAACAACTAACAACAACAGAAAGTATATGTGCTACAAGGTAATAAAAGGACTGTTTTTGCTGTAGTTGATAATTTCTAAAGGTCACAGAGCCAGAAACTTTATTAACATTTGCTTCATACCTATTTATTGAAAGAAGATAAACTAAGAAATTATCTTGAGTCATCTTTCTTGTGAATATAGAAACACTACACCAATTCCCATTAAAGGCCTAACACTTTTTTTCCTTCCATGTCTATTGTAACATGAAAACCTGTTGGGAAGAGCTTTTAGATCATCACAGTTTATCACTGAGGGGTAAGAGGACAGCAAGGATCCTGGAGAATCCCTTCCAGCATGTAATTTTAGCCCTGTGACAGAGCACCTACCTGGCACACCCAAGGCCTTGTATTTAATCCTCAGTACTGAGGATCAAAGAAGAGGCAAAGAGTTGAGTTATGAAACATATGAATACCCTCAAGGCAGACGACACCAGAGTCCAGCCATGCTAAGAAGGTTTTTGTGTGCCCAGCATCTACCTCTGAAATTTTGACATGCAAACAACACAACAATACCTTGAGGTTGTTGACTGAGCATCACATGCCTCCCAGTCTCTCTCCTCCCAAAGGACAGCAAAACTCAAGGCCAAGGAGGTAATGTCTATCAAAACTTGAGATTTCTTTTTATGGGTTTAAATTCTAAGGCATGTTTCTTCAGCAATCTCGTGTAGACTTTTTGCCTCTATTTTAATTTCTTCCAAAAGGAGTTTACCCAACTTAAGTGAGGAGACTCCATGGCCCAACCCAAGGAGAAATTATTATTTGCAATAGAGCTGGGAGAAAACAAGTGGAATTTACTATGAAGTTTCCCATCCAGAGAAAGAAAATTGAGGAATGATCACAAGACAACCAATGACCAAAGGAGTAACAAAACCACTCCTAGAACATTCTGCTTTGCCTTTTTCTCCCTGTTCCTCCTCTTGAGTCAGGCATCCATGCATCGTGACACATGCACAGTTATCAGCTCTGCCCCAAATGAAGAGCCTATGCTTTAATCTCAGCTATGCACTGATGGAGTATAATTTGGAAATTCAGAGAGATGGATGAAATGCATCTAAGTTTAGAATCTAAAACAGTGGTGGTTGCTAGGACTTCAAAAAGAAATCGGAGGGAAAAGGGAGTGGCTTTTAAAGTGCTTGAACTCATTCACAGACTTAAAAATACTCTATCTTGTGATGTGTCCTAAATGCTGTCATAGACTATCAAGATTAATGACTAAATGATTAGAGGGGTAGCTCAGGAAAAGTGTTAGGAAAGCCAGAATTCCAGGAGAGACAGAGAGTTGATTTTCACTGTAATGAGCTAGGACTGAAATATGAAAGTCCCATTAACCATACCTTGGTCTTGACCCTCATTCTTGCCTCATGGGTCAGAAATTGTCTTCTGGTTTTATATAATGATAAATGTACTTTATTTGTGCTTGCTCTTTTTGAAATGCTGTATGTGCAATTTATGCTGCCATCATTTGTCTCTTTTCCCCTAAATCTGCTCTTTCAATATTGGTACCACACTTGCTCATTTCTTGAGATTTACTTTTGTTTAGCAGTGAGTATCTCTGTACAAAGGTTCAGAAGTGTTAGGATGCAAAGAAAAGCAAGAACAGTTACAAATTGCTTGGCCTGCATAGAAATCATCATGATTGTGCAAAGCTAGTTAATTATTTAACTCTTCATATGGTACCCTGCTAATTTCTTCAGTCATTTAATTAGTCAGATTGTTATGGTTTGTGTATAGGCGTCCCCCAAAGCCTCCTGCAGTCAGGGAGTGGCTTCTGGACTTTGTAATCGATTATTATGGGTGTAGGTGCTGCACCAGCCCTCCCAGGTAATTTGCATGACAATGTAAGGAGGGGAGAGAGTCTGGCTACCTGCCTGAGCTGCTGCTCCTCCCTTTGCCTTCTGCTCTTTGCTGCTACCATGAAAAGTTGCTATGTGCAGCTCTACCTTGGAGCCAGCTGAGTATGGGCTGAAACCTCCAGTGACTGTGAGCTAAATAAATCTTTCCTTCCCTAATTTTGAGTGTCAGGTATTTGCCCTAACAATGAGTAAAAAGTAACTGAGACACAGATCTAGACGAAATTCCAAGAATGAAGACAAACTTCAGTTGGAACCAACTGCTAAGTCAGCACATGATGTTAGGCTTTTGCTACACAACATTTCTTATTTATGGTGCTCAAAAATTTACCAGGGAAATCAGTTATTATCTAATAATCCTGGTGGCAAAAACCAAGAGGGAGTCCCTTCACATTTATAATAGGAGATGCAGTGTAGAATTTTTTTATACTAAAAAATCATCTTCTGTTTCACTAAACATCAACCCAAGCCATAATTCAGGTCCTCTACTCACAGGTTTCTTAAGAATGTTATTTAAAATAAGCAGACCACCAGAGAACACCACTCTCTTCCTTCCTCACAGTCTGCTTCAAATTTATTTAAAAATTACATTTGATCTCCACATAGACAGTAAAGTTTCTAACCGAACAATCCTTCCAATTTTCAGCAATCCAGTAGTCTACGCTGACATTTCTACTTTCCACTCTGGATGATGGGAAATGTTTGCAGAAAATGAGCCATTGTGTCAGTCCTTCTGACCCATGTACCAGCCTGTTAGGGTACTGAGCAATGCATAAAGCGTGTCAGGAATTATAGCTGGTTTTCATAACAGCTGAATCACTTTGGCCCTGAATAAGAATATTCATATTCTTGCCACTTTAACTTGTTTGATCTGAAAACATGTCCCCTACCCTAGAGTGAAGGAAATTCTAGAATTAAAAGTACAGTCTGTGTACCACACAACAAAAAAATCTTCATGATACTAAAGATGGTGAAAAACAGCTTGCCTAGTGAAAACTATGAAAAGAATAAAGAAAGATGAGGAAGAAAGATGTCCAGGGGCCAGGGGAGACAAACTCCCAGGAGAATGTACCCGCTCAGAGGGAAGTCCTGATGGCTCATGAAGCACTCCTGGACTGTAACAGACACAGAAAGGGTAACAAACCTGGACTCCCAGGCTCTCTGTAAGGATTGAAGTGACTCCTCTCAGGCTGCCATAATAGCATTCACACCTACTTTGGTTGCATGACTGTTGTTCCTCGTTCCCTGCTGGTCCTTCTTCCCTTCAGTCTTTCTCCATCTGCAGTTTGAACAGTGGCGCTCCCTGGGATCTTTTCCGTGACAGGTGCTTTAAGTCCTTTCCAGTGAATGCATAGATCTCCACAGTTACAACTGCTACCGCCTATTGACTACATTCTGAATTTAAATTTTCCTCCTGAGAATGTGCCTCAACAGCCAAAGGCCTCTGGTCTAGGGCTTCCTGAGTCTGACAATGTGTCTAAAGAGAAAATGCTAATTTCCTTCCACCTCCAAGCTAGCTTGATAGCCTCTCCTTACCACTGATCCATACACTGCACACTAACTCTCTCATTTATACATTTTATTTATTTGCTTGACCTTAACATTTAGCTTTATTGAAAACTATTGTGTACCAGACACTGGGTAGACTCAGAAAGTCCAAATTTCATGAGGGAACAGAGAATTCTCTTGGAGTTTATATTCTAGCTTTGAGAGTTACAATGAGTAAGCGAAACAAAATAATTACAGCTTCTACTAGGAGCTTTGAGTATCTTAAACAAGTTACTTTGGTGGAAAATATAATGGTATATATTTTACAGGGTTTGAGGAAGGTTGCTGTGAAGTTGGTTTCTAAACTGAGATATGGAGGATACAAGAGATCCAGATCATTGGGGAAAAACAGTGCTCTGGGATAAAGGGGAAACTAATTTAGTCCTACAGAACAGAGTTGTTTCTATGGTCTAGCAGAAGGCCAGCCAGTGAGGGAACAGGATGGATGAAGACCAGGGTGGTATATCAGGTGCTTTTCCAACCACCAACTACTAAGGGCTTTATGACCAATCATTATGTGAAAGTTGAAGAGCTTATCAGGACAGAACTCGTATTTTTCTTTTGCCTTTTGTTCCCTGTTTGAAGAATTAGGAAGGAAAGTCCCAAGGCAGTCACATAATTTGTACAAGGTGACACAAGTATGCAGCAGTGAGCTGAGATTTCAATGCAGGCTGACTTTCCCAGCACTCTGCATTTTTTGCCATTGATTGTTATTCAAGAAGGAACTAGATTTTGCAGGTATTTCTGTTTTATTAGGATTTTAAAGTTACAGAATTTGTTTTAGGAATAGAGACAATGCTCGCTTCCTGAGGTTATGTGAAGTTCATCTCCATTATCAAATTCTTAATTCACTACTTTCTTTTTACTTCTTTAGCTGAGAGCTTCAATGTCCACTTTTAGCAATGGTCAATCCATGATGCACAGTGCTGTCGCTTAAATACTTATTAATTCCACACCAAGAGCCAATTCACATCCCTGTTGAAAATTCTTCAGCAGCCATGCCTAACGTTCAGGGAGAAAAATTCTAAGTTCCTCAGCATAGCAGGGACAGCATTTCATGATCTGTCTCCTACCTCTCTCCAGTCTCACTCATACCAGTTTAGAACTTTTATCCTGCCCTCCTGCCACAGTGAATCTGTTAAGAGTTCCTGAATGTGTTCTTTCTCTCCCACTATAAAGAGAACCTTGCAGGTGAATGTCACAGTGATTTTGCTGAAATCCACTAATTTGCTTGCCATTTGCACTGGCTCATATGCACTTCTCTCTGATCTCATGTCTGGTCTTACAAACTGGCATGCATGTGAATCAGTTATTGAGGACATTTAAATACCTCTGCTACCATCACTTATGATCATGCTCTGCTCATGAAATCTATAATCTAATCTGCTACCATGCCAACCCCTGCCCGTCAATCTACTGGTTTACTCAGCTAATCTCACCAATTACGTACTTTCAAAACCTTAGCTCTGAGGTCACCATCTTCTCACAGTATACTCTGAATACAGATGCCTTTGCATTTACGTTGCTCAGTTGTTTT
Source organism: Ctenomys sociabilis (assembly GCA_004027165.1). Lineage (NCBI taxonomy): Eukaryota > Metazoa > Chordata > Mammalia > Rodentia > Ctenomyidae > Ctenomys > Ctenomys sociabilis. Next base: position 20,823 of record PVKA01016160.1, on the reverse strand, counting down.
ATTTGATTTTCTCCACAGTAAATTATATCCCATTTGAACTTAGCTTTTTAGCACTCATTCAAGTCAAACATGGAATGTAGCATAAAATGTTATTAAAAACATATGAACAAGAAAAAGAAAGAATAAATTTTAAAATGTAATAATTCACAAATCAGGCCAAAAATGTAATCAATGGAAATCAGAGATTTTGGTAATTTCTTTCTTATTTTTTTTTTTTACCATAAAATTCACCTTTTTATTTTAAAGAGAAAAAAAATTAAAATGATGATACAATATTTCAAAACAGGATAACAGGAAATGAACATTAATTATTATAGCGCATCTTGTTATCCTCAAGGCAGTTGTTCAGATTAGAATACAGGGTCCGGGGAGATGGCTCAATGGAATAAGTACTTCCCTGGAAAAGTGCAAAGGCCTAAATTCAATCCCCGGTTCTGCAAAAAAAAAGGCAGATTACAATACATAGCCATGCCAAATTGTTCAAATTATATTGCTGATATAAGGTGTTAATTATTTTGCTGAGGTTTGCTATGCAATCCAAAGATCAGACTTTGGAAACCACTTGAATTTTTAATATAATCAGTTTCCCTACAAAGGCTTAAAGTCTTAGAGCTTTGTTCTGAGTCTGAAGCAAAAGTTGGTTTTTTTCTTAGGCATGTTCATGTATTCCAGGCATTTTGTCATTTTATGACCCAGATGATGAAAATATTATTTCTTGTATGCTCTCAGCATACAGTAAATGTTAGATAATTCATTTCTACATCAGAAGAATTTTATTTGTATTTTTGTGCTGTTTTGTGCTGTGACCAGAAAAAATTATACTGCTCTGATTTGTAATTAACATTTAACTTCATGATCTTGACAGAGAGAGAGAGATGTCACAGGAGAACACACATAGCCACTTGCCAGGTTTATAGAAAAGTATTCTTAAAAAACAGGACATGTTTAATTCTTTGACTTAAAGGAGGAAAAATGGAAAATTACAAATTACCATGGCATTTCCTTGGAACAGTAGCACTGAATAAACCCTTACTATCAACAGTTTCTTAAATAGATCATGCAGACAAAAGGAATCAAAACAATTAAATGGTTTTCAATGATTTAAGTCCCATTTGTTATAGAGCTATACAGTTTGCCTAATTTTTTAAATTTCCGATAGAATAAATATGCCCAGTTTCTTTCAGTTTGAGGAAGGCAAATGGGCATCCATAAAAATGATAAAGAGTAGTCTTTGGCTAGCAGTCTCCAACACACACTGCAGTGGCTGCCACCTAAGGAGTCTGGAGGTGAAGAAATAGAACCCCAGGCTGTGAGGGGACTGGTTCAAGATGTCCCTGATTCTGAAATGAGATCTGCTGCACCTTGGCACTGCCTTGGAACAGTAGCACTGAATCAACCCTTGCTATCAACAGTTTCTTAAATAGACCATGCAGACAATCATCTCTACAGGAACATTTATTGAACAGATGCTAAGAAAAAGCAATTTGACAATGAATCCAACATTCCTGGCTTTGAAGAAGCTGACAACATTGTGATCAATTAACTAACAGTCAACTTGCAATACCCAGCTGAACAGAATTGGCATGGTGCTGGTGTGGAAGGCCCTCCAGAGGATTAAAAGGAGAACTGAATGGAAAAATGCTGTGCTGTGGCTTCTCCTGGAAGAGCTCAACATGTGAGATTTCCTGATATGAACTCAGCTGTAAGCATTGGAGGAGTTAGGGTCCTTGCTATTGCCGAAGATAGCTGCGATTATCTTTAGGGGGGCTCTGATCTTTACCCTGTGAATCATTTCCTGGATCCAGTGAAGATCCCTCAGCCTCTTTCACAGACCCTTCATCCCACTAGTGAAGACTTCCTAGACTTACACCACTGCCCTTTGAGCCTTCCCAGTGCAAATCCTGTGTACAGACTTGCATGAGACATTGTCATGGACTCTAGGCCTCTACTTGTACTCCTGCAGGACAGTGTCGTGGGATCCAAGTCCTCAGCTGGATTCTTTGGGTCTCTAGTGTGTGTACAGATCCCCTGCACTCTTCTGCATTTAACTATTTGGGTGAATATTATAAAATAATTTATAAATTATGTGCCTTATATTAAATCTATTCCCTTGGAAATGCTGACTACAAGACACATTTATCATAAAAGATGCATACACAGCCATAGAATATGATGTGCTGTGTTCAAATTGATATCCATTCAAAGTGCTACAAGGACACAAGCAGAGTAACCCAGACAAAACCTGGGAAAAATGATGATTCTAGAAAGGATCAATGCTAAAACTAACAGGGCAATAGTTAGCAGTCAGTTATCCTTAAGGTCACAGAATGCATCCTCAATGAAAAATAGCAAAAGATACGGGTTTTAGGTAGAACATACAGGCTTTCAAGAAATTATGGAGCTCACTACACATAATTATAGGGCAAGTAACAAGAGAGCACGTAAAAGATAATGCCAGAAACTTGGGGTGGTGGCTAAAAATGCAGGGAGTCATGTATGACTCATCACGTCTATATGACCTAAAATAGATGTAAAATTTCTATTTCATGGCAAGTACTGTAGGTGGTCATTACGCCGTTAAAGTCAATGCAATGGGTGGCAGGGTTAGATTCTCATATTTATACTAAGGAGGCTATATTCAGAATAAATGTTAGAAGAGAAGAGAGGAAAACCAACACAATTGTCCTACTGAAGAAAAGAAAGAGGGCCTAACTTTTAACAAAACTGTGGAGAACAGAAAAGACTGTACAGGACATATAAAGAGAATATTCTTGATAGTGATCAGTGATAAGATAACAGGTAACAAATGATATCTAATCAGTGACAAAGAGGAAAATACTTAGAATTACCTGTCCATTTTTTAATTTTATTTAATTTTTAATTTATGAAATAAATGGTGGTAAAAAATAAATCATCAGCACAGAGAAGAAAGAATAAAGAACATGCCTGAGAAAGGAAATGAGAATTCTGGCTTCACACAAATTGTACCACAACTTTAGTACATCAGCTGGGGGGGGGTGCATTCCTATAACTGCAGAACTCAGAAGGCTGAGGCAGGAGGGTCACTGTGATTTTGAGGCCAGCCTGAACTCCATTGTGAATTCAAGGAGGCTGAATTCACAATGGAGTTCAGGCTCCTTGTAGCTGAACTATGTGGCAAGAACCTGTCTTGAAACACTACCACAAACACTACCAACAACAATAACAAAGACTGCAGCACATCTCAGGGGAGATAAGGAGGGGTATTAAGAAATAATGACCTATAACTCAAGAGTGAAGTCTAGATTAAGATTATAAATTTGTAGTTCAAATGTAACACTAAGTGTTGAAATTATGAAAGTAGTAATGCTGTCCACAGGAAATGTGTAAAATTAACTGTTATATACATTATCTCCTGTGTTAATTTCTGTGAGTTTTAGTTTTGCATTTTATGTTTAGCCCTGTGATCTATTTTAATTTCATTTTGTAAAGAATGTAAAAGCTATGTCTAGATTTATTTCTTTACATATGTTCATTTGTTCTTACACAACTTATTGAAAAGACATTCTTGATTCTATTCATCTTTTGTCCAAATTTTGTAAAAATTTCTATCATGCAATGTACTGTCAAGAGAATGCAAAACAAATCTTAGATTGGGAAAAGCATTTTCAGGAGACTTGTTTAAAAAATGAATTGTTATCCAAAGTTTACCAAAGAACTGAAAATTCAACATCACAAAAACATGCAACTTGATTAAAAGTGGGCCAAACTTCAGCACCTTATCAAAGATAAACAGATGTTAATAAGTATATGAAAATATGCTTGACAAAATATTAATTAAGGAGTTGAAAATTAAAATAATAATAAAGTACTACTGCACAACAGTTAGGCCATGACCCAGAATGTCAACAATGTACAATGTTAGGGTAAGAACTCTCATTCAAGGCTGGTGAAAACAAACTGTAGAGCCATTTGGAAGGCAGTTTGGAGGTTTCCTACAAAATGAAATATACTCTTACATACAACACAGGAATGAGGCTTTTTACTATTTACTTGAAGGAACTGAAAACATATGACCATACACACAAAAAGTCACTGGAATGTTTAGAGTGGCTTTATTGTAACTATCAAAAATTGTAAGCTATCAATGTATCTTTTAGTAGATAAATGGATAAACTGTTGACTACACAGTCAGTTTAATATTATTCATTGCTAAAAAGAAATGTTAAATCAAGCCTTGCAAAAATATGAAGGAACACACTTTCCATTCCATTATGTTGTGAACTTAAAACTGCTTCAAAAATTAAAGTCTACAAAAGACAGAGAGAAATATGAAGTTAGAGAACAGAAGGTTAGAAAACTCCAATATACAAAAGTCAAGAAAAAGAAGTCATCAGACTGAAAAGATGTTCCAGTAATAATGACAGCAAAGAAAGTATTCACATAGGAAGTAAGCAGTGAGTGTTTCCAGGGGATATTCCAGGGTCACATGTCTCAAACAGAGCATAGCATACATTTCACTGGACCACTGGCTGTTTCGAGAGATATTAGGTATACAAAGATAAATCATGGCATCAGTTATCATTTCGCATAATGCTTAAAAGAAGATTGATATTGTGACAGTTGATCATGATTAGCAACGTGCTTAGATTAAGAGACATCTAGAATATTAGAAAGTATATTTCTGGTGTCTCTGGATAGATCATGGGATGTTAACTTGAAGACAGTATCTAGCTGCTAGCTTCTTTCTCTTGGGCATTCTTCCCCTACGATCTGCTCTGCATTTACCAACAAGTAAATAGTTCCCTTCTCTGATAGACATGGTACATTTGCATATTTTTATTCATTTGCATATTGATGATGCAAAGTCACAAAGGGAATTGTGACCCATTTCTAAGAATTCTGATTATGCAGACTGCATCATATTTCTAGTTGCCCCAGGCACATCTAAACTATTAAGTAACTAGAAGATGCAACAACAAAGCTATTTGAATTTTAAAGGCAAAGTCACTGCTCATGTAAACAAACAATGGAATATTTTATTAAGAATTAGATAATAAACAGGTAAGGAAAGAAATATCTTAATGTGTTAGAAAAATTATTAGCTCTTTGAATTATACTTTCTCTTTGCTGTATTTATGTAACTCTCTTACCTATGTGTTCAATATCCTATATTGAGACATTTAACAGTGAATGAGAGATATGCTTTGCCTAAAGTCTGATATTTTGGTTCAATCCAAAACACCTGAAGGATCTAAATATGGCATACCATTAAAATTTATCAGTTCCTCCAGAATTTATCATGGAACAGTGGGAAATACGCTCTTGTAATCGGGCACACAGATTTCCATCTCGACGAGTCTGGGTCAAGAAGGCCATGTGGATCCTGAACATAGGTTTCTGAGATTGGCAGTCTTGATCACCCTCAGATAAAAGTCACTGACATACTAATTTTTAGAGCACAGGAACATATATTCAAAGCAAAATTTTAATCTGTTATAGTTATTAAAGTTTCCAGTTGTGCCAGGAAGCATGAATGATGGCTAGATTCTGATGAAATCCTTTTAATTTGCAACTTGATCTACTTATAAATGTTTTATTTCAATTCTGATTTTCATTGCTTATTACCCTGACTTTTTTATTGCATTGTAATGCTTTTTGATATTTTTTATGAATGTTTTTATTTTACTAGATATTTACATGATTTCATTAAATGTTATATTATGAAGAAATTTCAACATATTCTCCACGAATTCTCTACAAATAACACAATAAGCACCATATTCATACTTGCCAGTTTAAATATGGTCTACCTTGTGTCATACATATCTCCTTCTACACACTTTAAAAATGGTCTCCACACCCCCTGATATTTTAAAACACATTCAAAAAATCATGTTATGTTATTTATAACTATTTCAGGATATAGCACCATAAGACAAAGGTTACATTTTAATGTAAGTACAATATTATTTCCACTTAAATTAATTCTTAATTGTTTTTCTTTATCTAACCTCTTGAAATTGGTATTTTTTTCAGACATTTTTTCTAATATTCATACTTAAAACTGAGTATTTCACAGGATAAATTGTTTTAGCTATAACCTACAAGCTTGAATCATATTTTCATTATACTCAGTACAAATATAGGTAACTTCCAGTTCTGATAAAATCCAATTTTAGCCCACTGAATATTTAGAAATAGATGCTTAATATTTTAACATATAAGAGGTGGGGTTTGACAAGGGTTATGTTTTTAATTTCTAGATATTTAAGTAGGGCCACATAATCTACTGTATTATTTTAGAGTTTTAGAATTTATAAGAACTTGTATTTTAATGCTTTGAAATTTGCAATGCTATACCTCTTTGCCTAGAATTTATACGATATGGTTAAATCAATACGTGTAAATGTGCTCAAAGCACTTGGGGATAAAATGTTAGTTTTGCAATTGGTATGCGGAGTGCTTTATTGATGTCAATTAGACCAGGGCTAGGGATATAGCTCAGCATTGCAGCACTTGCCTGGCAAGCCCAAGGTCCTGAGTTTGATTCTCAGTACCATTCAAATAAAAAGATAATCAATTAGACCAATTATGCTAATCAAGATACTTCAATTGTCTATATCCTTATTGATTTTGTTTTCTGCTTGTTTTAACAATTTCTCATAGTGTGGTAGATATTATGATGTGCTATTCAAATGCTTCTTCAGAAAGGAAGGACTTGCTTCTGCAGCTTGCAAAGGAGGCCATAGAGAGACAACCCTTAGTCATTTGACCGCTTCAGAGTGGGATCTTCCCAAAGTTGCCTCCAACCAATAACTGATTTACGTATGGATAAGAAAGCCTGGCTTTCTTACCTCAACTCAGTAAATGTGTAAAGGATCATCTCATTTTTAGAAATCTCCACAAAATAAACTTAGACTTCTATAGAAAATGCATCTAATCTTCTCCTGTTGACCTATTTTTTTTGTTTAGTGTTTTCTGTGGTACCAGGGATTGAACTCAGGACCTTGTGCTTACTAGGCAAGCGCTTATTATACTGAGTTATCTCTCTGGTCCCTGTTGTTCTGTTTTGCTCCTTTGTCTCTTTTTATTTTCTACATCTTATGATGCTAGTACTCACCATCAGAACTTTCACCAGGTCATCTCCAAATTCAGTGTCTGCTTTGAGACACTGAAAACATAATCTCTGATGGATGATAGCTAAACTATGAAGTAACCACAAAAATAGAACCTTGGTAATTTGAAGACAGGGTTATGTGATCAGCAACAATTGTTGAATTCCTGTTGATTTGTTTGGTGAAGTTCTGTACAATTTCAATATTTTGGGTTTCTTTCTAATGCATTCTCTTTAGATAATACAATAGTAATAGTAATAATAATAATAATTATTATTATAATTATACTTGTTACTTATCTGTCACATAGCCATGGATGAGGACTGCTATCCTTGATGCTTTATGCAGAGGAAGCTCAGGGAGCCTCTACCAGATAGCAATTCAACAACTTTCACAGCAGTAAACTACTATGTTATAGTAACTTAGTACGAGGGAATGCTTTTGCTAATAACATAGATCCAACCCTAGAGAAGCATAGAAAAAGAATTTTTCACTATAAAGATAATATAATTACAACTTTACTACTATTAATTGACATTTTGAGGGAAAAAAGATTTTTAGGAAGCTGAAAGTAACTAACCAAGAATCAAAAGCTACACTGAATGCAAAAGGAATTGATTGCACCTGGACCAGGTGGCTGAGCAAATTTAGGTTCATATTCAAGACTTATTTGGAAAAGAAGCCAAAATCCGAATAAGATTAAATCTACAACCAAAAGAAAGCATTGGAATCCAACTAAGGAAGAGTATAGCCCCCAAAGTCTTGAATCTGTGGATCTCCTGGTTTCTCCAGTGGAGTAGTAAAGGTCTGTTAACCTACCTAGAAGGAAGAAAATTTAAAGGAATCACTACTCATGATCTACCTCCATGTTCCCTCTTGGTTGTTAGAACAATAACTAGAGTTAAGTCAGATCTCAACAGGGCCTGTTATATACTACAAAAGATCTGTGAGACCTAGCCAATATGTTTTGGTAGGAGTTGAGGATTTAACAGGGGAATGGATTCTGAGGATTCTTGGTTCAGGGAGTTAAAACATTAAATCAAACAAGGGAAGCATTGCTCATCTGGGAGAACTTTCATACAGTACAAGTGTTAACATCTTTTTTCTTTAAGTGTTAACAACTTAACACTATGTTAACAGGCTATGAAATGACTCTAAGAAATGTGGACAAAGCAATCATTCAGATGAATAGAACAGCAATACTCCTATGGAAGATGAGGAAGAAATGATTGAAATCCTTAAAGAAGTAGTTGTGCTTGAATGAATATGCAACATATGGAGGAACACCACACCAAATGATAATGGTCCATGAAGAGCCAGAAGGATACAATGTTTGCACAGGTACTATGAACACCCTAGTGAGAAGGACATTAGCATCACTAAGAAATTCAGTGGAAACGTTCTTTCATGTGACCAGCCTCACAGTGGGAGATGTCATTACCATACTGGGCTCACTGACAGCAACTATAATATAGGATAGGTAATTCATCAATAGGAGATATGCGGGCAAAATTATTACAGTTAGTGGCAAGATCAACAGAGTTTCTGATCTTTCTCTGGTGACACAACTGCATATAACTTAGATTTATCATTGTGTTATCTCTCTGGGTATTTTTTTAAATTTCTGTTTCTATGTAAACACTTTGTGTACTTCTGTATATTTTTTGGACCTGTATTGCAGTTTACTAACACTTCATCAACTCTGGATAAAATGCTCTTAAACCATCTTCAGAAGGCTTAATTTTACTAGCTTATTTTTTCAGTTCACTTATATTTTCTACTTTTCTATTAAATTTCTCAACTTTGATTTTCCTTTAAAATATTCAACATAGTGATTTTTAACTCCATAGCTATTATTATGCATTTCTTTTGTGGGACTATTTCTGATCCACACCTTTGTGCTTCATTTCTAGTCTGTCATTCTCTTGTACTAATTTTCTCATTGCTTGATACATGTTGTTTCTATTCATTTAATAATATAAGGCCTAGCATGATGTCATGTTATTCGTAAGAGGAGACACATTTGCTTCTGATAATCATGGGTTGCCTGTTTGTAATGATAAGAAATAAGAATATTAGAATTTTAACTCTAGTCCCTTGGAAGGGAACTTCAGTCCCTTCTTGGGGGCAGTCTCCAAAGCATAAAGGATTTATAAGAACTCACCTTGTGAGCACACGCGGAACTGCAACTCGTGTTCCTCCAATATCAAGACACCATCACCGGCCCTCCACTTCTCAACCCGTAAACTACCTTTTCAAAACCAACAGCAGCCTACAGAAACAGCTGCTCCTTGTTCAGGCCCATCAGTTAAGGCCTTCTTTTTCAAAATTCAGTTCTGTAAATATCCACTACTTTGTTAAATAACTTCAGCCAACTCTATACATGTGAGTGTATGCGTGTGGAGGCTTAAATTTCAGTAGCAGATGAGTTGTCGTGATTGGATATAGTTGGGGTGTGTCCCCCACATTCACATGCTGAGAGCGTAGGGCACAATGTCACAATATTCAGTGGGAAATTTTAAGAGACATAGCCTGGTGGATCATAATTACATCATACTGGTTCCACTAGAGAGGCTAAGGTAGTTCTCCTAGAACTTCATTAGTTCCTGGAAAAATGGGTGGGTACAAGTAAGCTGGCCCCTCTCCAATGCCCTTCCTCAATCCTGCCATTCTGTTTGCCCCAAGACCCCCACCAAAACCAAGCAGAAGCCAGAATTTCCAGAACTGTGAGGTAAACCCCTTTTTCATAGAACTACCCAGATTCAATTTTTTGGTACAAATCCAAAACACAGCAAAGACATTTATATTGTGTATTTTACCATGCTTCATATTTTGAGCATGTATTCTTTATTATTTTCCCATTTAATTGGCCAGGCATGTACTATTAATACAGATGAACATTAAGCTCAATTTATAACGTTTTTAAAGACTTCTTGTGGAATTTTTGATGAAGTTAATGAAATTCAAAAGTTATTTTGGAATAATAGACATAATAATCTTTTTGTTTTTATATTAATATAATTTGTCACGTGTATCTACATCTTGTCTTTTATTAGTAAATGTAAATTTGTTGTGTTCTATACAAAGGCATACACATTTCCTATTAAGCTTCAGGACTTGATTTTTTTCCCATGACTGCATGAAATCTATCTCCATACTTTCCTCATGATTGTTGTTAATGCTGACAGACTAGAATTTGAATTTTACACATTTACTTTTTTATGCTTTATACCCTTCTTTCCAAATACCTGTCAATAAGAATTTATTAGATAAGCTGAAGAACAGATTAGACAAAGGAAATGATTAACAAACTAAAAGAGAAAACAACATATTATTCAAACAGCACTTTGGAAAGAGCAGAATTACAAGAAACAAGGATAGATTTTGAGGTATCTATCAGTAGCTCCAAAACATCCTAAAATATGTATAATTAGTTGTACTCCCACTGGCTGGGAAATAAAAGAGAAAATGGAGAAGAAATATTTTTTTAAAAAAGTACTAACAGATTCCTTCCACAAATCATTTACAGTCATCTATGTACAATTCAAAGAAGATCCATGAAAGCCAAGCAGAATAATTTCAAGATATTCACACCGGGGCCTCACCTAGCATGATGAAAAGAAACAAATTTTAAAAGTAACCAGAATAAAGAGCATCTTGCACTCAGGGAAATGACAGAAGAATAACAGCTGAATTTGATAACAAGAACAGCAAAACAGAAAACAAAACAAAACATGGGCACCTTTGAAGAGACACAATAAAATAGTGATCCTAGAATTCTATATCCAACAAAGACACTCTTCTTTCTTCTGAAAGATATTCTCAGAAAATAGTAAAATGAAAAGAATTTTTTATGAGGAGATACAGGAAACACTAAAGGAAGGGAAATGTTCCTACTCAGCCGCTGTGAACCGGGGGAATACATGAAGGACCGATTTACAAATGTTTAAAGCACTTCTGACTTTAAAGCAATAGTAGCATACAATAAGTCTTACAGCTTATATAGAATTACAACACACAAACAAGTGGGTGAAAACAGAAATATGCTTTTATGAGACATCTACCCTGTTTTTCTATGTAGCAAAATAATGCCTCAAGATTATCAACAATAAGTTAGGGACACATGAAGAAGTACCTAGAGCCACCAATTAAAAATTATTTTATTGTATATTTTAAAAGCAACTATAATAGATAAAATGGAACAAGAAGTAATAACTGTAACTAAGATAACTGAAAAGTAATGAAATAAAACCGGATAGCACAACAGATAATAAATAGCAAACCTGTATAAGTGTAACCATATTAATTCTGTAATTAAGGAAAACAGTTGTCAATTCCCCAATGTTCAAAAATTACTATAATTAACGACTCAATTAGTTTACTGTTTTTAGTCATGCAAACAATATGTTTAGCCATTGCAGTACCTGTAGGTATTGAGGAATGAAAATAAAATTTATAAGTAGATATCAGAATATCCTGATTCAATGTTCAGTTATTCAAAATAAAAATAAAGCTTGAAATATCATTTGAATGCATTGCCTTAAGTGTTCAAATACATGAACTATAAGGCAAGATTCAACACCTCAAACACCCTGAGTTTCTGAGGCCATGAATAAACTTACACTATGAAGTTTACACAATATTGTAAATGTCAATGTTCTAGGACTAGCTACATTGCAAATTTAATGAAATGAAAATGATCTAAAATTTTACATATTGCACTGCAACAATCTGTAGAATGAAATAATGTTGTGTTGTCACTCACTGTATAGGATCTGAATAGCTTTCCAAGTAAAACACCTCAACTGACCCTACACGCAGAGTAAGATTGCTAATTCTCATGGCAAAAAAAAGAAAAAGAATTTTCAAGACTATACAGTAAGAAAGGAAATATTTATTTAGGAAAAGAAAAATGTACTTTGAGAACACAGCACAAGGTTTCAGGGAATAAGCTACATCACAGTTTGGGGCTGGATATCTATGGGGACTTTGGGGTAGAAATCTGTGGAATGGGGAATCTATAAAGAGAGGATTAAATTTATAGATGAAAAGAGATGACCCTTGCTACAGATGACCCATTCACAGGTGACAGCCCTCCTGAAGGCAAAAGTCTATTTTACAGTGAAAAAATAATGGTCTGTTCATGGGGAAAAGTCCACTCACATGAAGGAAAGATCACAGGACTGTTCCATTTTTGAGGAATTCCTGTGCCTCAGGAATTTTTCCTGAGCCTGTGTTCTGCAGTGTCAGGTTTTATTAAATGTACAACTTTAAAATTACGATTTCCCTTATCTCCTTCCTCCTTCTCTTTATTTCTGCTACCCTACCTCAGTATGAATAGTTTTGAAAAGTTAAAATAATTAATGTTTTACAAAAATATGTGTCATTTTTAAAAATCACCTATGAAAGGAAAATGAACTTTTGTCTTTGAATTTTCAAAGAATATTTTCTTCAGGTTGTATTAATTAAGCAATGGACTAATAAGTTAAATCAAGGTCCTTTTCACAGAAAATATAAGCACTTTGCTAATGGAGTTTGCTTATGTTTTGACAGTGAGTAGAAAAGGATGAGCCAGAAAAATCCTTCTGTAAAGCATCAGGCCTGGAAGGATCGCAACCTGGATTTGGCTGCTATTCAGACAGAGTGAACAAGACCAACTCAGAAAGGCAACAGGAAAGCAGGGAGGATGTGCCATGGAAAGTCCCCATGCAGGAGAGGGAATCCTGGATTCCACAGTCCAGGACTAAGGACAGCAGCACTGCAGCAAGATTGTACCTATTTATCAAAAAGGTAAACCCAACAGCTACCCAAGAGCAGCTCTACCACCATGGGGGATGATTCCTTTCCTAATAATCCTTCAGGCATCCTTCTTGGGTACTCTGTTCAGCTGACCTAAGTTAATTATAGAAAGATACCTGCAGGTTCCAAATCTAAAACTTTCTTTCTTTTTTTTTAAGTTTTCATCTTTAATGAAATGACTTTGGAAATAATATACATTTCCATGACCCCAACACTACAGTTTTCAGAGTCACAGTAAAATACACAGAATTGTATCTGCAATTACTATGAGTGTCGATATTTCAAGCATGGCAAACAAGATCAAGAAAGCAACCACCAAAAGAGACCCATAGTGTCACGCGCCTCCCGCCTGCAGAATGACACGCAACCACCGCTCCTTCCTTCACCCAGATGTCTTTATTAAGCTTCCTTTTACATGGCGTTGTGACTGCCCCGAGCACTTCCCGTCAAGCCCTTTAGTACCCTCACTCAGCCAATCCCCACTTGCCACCTGGCGTTTCCTCTTAGGCAGACAGGGAGTGCCTTGGTTAGGCGGCGCCTGTCTTTACCTTATTAGGCGATATTTACAGCTAAAGAACACATCCGCGGAAATCCCCCGAGGCGACCTCGGCACCATCTTAAGGCGCGGCCCTCCACTTGCTCCCCACACCATAGCTTCAGACAAGGCGAATCCCAGGACAGCACATGAGAACAGCTGCTGCTTCAGCAAAGGGTTTCTGGCATAATGAATGTTAAGGGCTGCCAAACACTGTTCGAATGCCAGCTCCAGAACAGCCACACCTACCGTTGTAGCACATGCACCAATAAATTTGGCAGCAGTATCCATGTCCCTGCTGATTGCACTGGTCTGAAACTTCCTTCATGATTTTTCATTAATAAAATATGATTTCCTGATATTTACTTATAAGAAGCATGCTGTGTACCACTTAACTTTCCAGAAATCTTCAGAATTTAATTGGGTTTTGACACAATTGTAGTTGTAAAGAAAAGCTGATGGTGTGCCCTGCCAGCCCCACCCCTAAGGCACATTCAGACTGGCGTGGTGACCCATGCCTGTAATACAAGAGCTTGGGAGGCTGAAAACAGGAGGATCACTGAGTTGGATCTGTGTAGTGAAATCCTGTAGACCCTGGACTAAATACATTTTAAAAAGAAAGAAAAGAAAAGCTTAAATGGCTGTTGCTGTAAGTTTCTTGAAAGAATAAACTAATACTATAATTGGAGTGTTTTGTTTTTGTCTTATTTATTTATTTTTCATCTTTATGTATTTTGTATAGGGTCTTACTATGCAGCTCAGATTCATAGTGAACCTCCTGTTTCAGCCTCTCCAGTGCTGGGATTACAGCTATGCACTACCACACCCAATCTTGGTGGCCAGCTCGACACTACCAGAACAAGGCCAGCATGTGATACGGAGGATGAATCTGTGTCCATGTGTTTGCCTAGACAGGAGCTTAGACCAGTGAGGTATCCCCTCAGCCTTTTCTGTAAAATGTTAATGATCTTAAGGAAAGGCTTTAATAATTAATGAAAGAAAGTTTTTGTTATGGTATTGGCAAATTGAATGAAAAAATAAAAGAAATGTTTGTTGAAAGCATTTATAACCTATTATACTCTGGACAAGTTGAATAAGTGAAAAAATGGTGGAGATGGGGTTGGGGAGATAGTGCAGTGGAAAAAGTGCTTGCCTGGCAAGTATAAGGTCCAGAGTTTGGTCGAGTATGACCAAAAATGAAAATACAAAAAAAAATGGTGTAGAATACTCTATTACTCTCAGGTAACTCATGAATCATGTGTAGCCTAGGGTTGGATCTTTTGCAGAAAAATATATCACAGTTTGGCTATATTTAGCCCATTTATAGAAATATACTTGAAACACTTGGAAATTGTTCTCTAGGCAATTCAGAAAGTCAGCTTAAGGGTAAAGGAAATATTGAATCAGATTCCCTAAGGTATAGGCACATATACTAAGATACTGAACATAGAATCAAATAAACAATGATCTGGAACATTGTGGAGGTCATTAATATGGAGAAGTAAGCAGTCAAAAGCAAAAGTCATTTCTTGGATGAATTAATAAAATATGTATGATTCACATGTTATTGATTGGATTTTCTCATCTTATTCTATTGAATAAGTAGTTGTTCAAAATAGGTATATAACAAAAGTCTTAGGTCAATAATTGCTTGTCTGAAAAAAAAATTTCTATCGCAAGTTATATATAGCTAAAGTTATTTGTATAATTGGTAACTGAGTGGACTTATTTAAGCAGGAAGGGAAGGGGTTGAGCAAATATTTGCAATTTACCAGACAATGCAGAAGAGTGGTGGACCAGGGTATTGCTCAGTTCTCCAGTCTGTGGGACACAACACACAAACCCACATCTTTTGCAAAAGAGGTTTAATTTTGCTCAGGGTTTCAGGAAATTCAGCTGATTCCAAGGCAGAAACATTCTATAAGAAATGTGCTTAGTTCCTGGTGGCTGAGAAGCAGAGTAGTGGCAGGGTACCAAAGAGGAAAGGGTGAACAACCAGACACAACCCCTGACCACACCTCCATGACCCAGCCAAACATGTCTAAAAGCATATTTTACTAGTCTC
This sequence comes from Ctenomys sociabilis, assembly GCA_004027165.1. Classification (NCBI taxonomy): domain Eukaryota; kingdom Metazoa; phylum Chordata; class Mammalia; order Rodentia; family Ctenomyidae; genus Ctenomys; species Ctenomys sociabilis. The sequence continues at coordinate 5,327 of PVKA01016160.1, read as the reverse complement.
CTAAGTGGCTCTCTAGCCAATGAAGTATTCCATCTGCCTTAACTGTCACATCCTTCCCCATGTCAATTTTATGCCCCCAAAAATGTCTCCTTATATATAAAATCTTGAAATATACAAAGAATTGTATTGTGTGTAATCTGATAAAACTATTTTGTCTATGAACAAAACCATCCTAATTCCTTCCTGAAAGTCTTCAGAGCCTCAACAATGCTAAAATGTCCAAGTCAAAGTCTCTTCTGAGACTCAAGGCAAACTCTTAGTGTGAACACCTATATAAATGTAAAACAAGTTTTTATAATCCCAAGATGCAATGGCTCAGGGTAAATATTTCCTTTCAGAATGAAAAGGGGGATAGAAAACAATATGACCAAAGCAATCCCTAAACCATATATGGCATGTCTTATATCCTGTAGTCCTATGTCTAGCAGACAGGGTGCATGGTGTTAAGATCTGAGTTTTAAGGAGTCAGGTGATCTCATATCTATTATCTCATCCACTGGAGCCCATGTGGCCTCTTTCTTGGGTGACTCTACTGACAGCTGCATCTTTTCTCCACAGATGTTCCAAAATCCTGTCATTGTATAGGAAATATAAAGTTCGTGTGTTGGTATATAAGTTTTGATCTACCTAGGTCTTAACCATCCAGCAGAAAAGTATAAATGTGAAGTATACATTGTGAGCCCATAATATTAAGCTGAGCTGTAAATGGCTATGGTCGACAGTTTCTTTGAATAACTCACTATGGTTGTAGAATGCTGGACTGTGTTGGATTGTGGTGTCGAGTTCAGGCACCTAAGTTAGTTGAATGTCATTGGAGTGCCCACTTTTGACAGGTGTAGACAAAGGGGTATAGAAAGAAAAAATCATGATGTGTGTGTATAGACAGTACAGTTGGGATAGATAACGCTGTGCTTCTACATAATTCTATGAGAGGTAAGATCTGCACTAATGGTGGCTGGACAGGATATTATGTCGGCTTTTAGTACTATGGTCATCCACTAGGAAAATAATTATTGAATTTTTGATATAATTCAGGTATAAAAAATAAGATAAGTAAACAGCTACACTCTTAATTCACTGATAAGAGATATCTGCTAAAATAATATCTGTAAATATAATATCATGTATGCACCTTGTACAATACCAAAACGTTATGAAAACAGTTTGCAATGTATTAATTCATCGAATCTGTATGGTTAAGGTGTCTTGAAACTGTCTGATTGACATTTTTATTTCAATAAAATAAAAATAAATGAAAAAAAAAAATCCTGTCATCACTAACTTCCTGAAATCTCCATTGTACATTTAGGTTCATTCCCATAGCTTCTCTTAGGAGCACACTGCCTGGCCTGACAGAATTTCCTCTGAAATCTAAGTGGAAACCTGCAAGATCCCAGAATGTTTGCCTTTTATATGCCTAAGAAAATAGCATCAGATGGACAATACTAAAGTCTGCTGCAGTGCGAGCAGTAGTTGGGCCAGCTTGGATTATGGCTGTTGCAAGCTGAGTACACACAAGGCTGATCACAGTGAAATTAAGCTTGGCAAATGAATTCCCCAGAAAACCCTTTTCAAGCAAAGCCTCCAGAACTCTACTCACAAATCAAAGTGACCCTTTTGCACCCTTGAGCCTATGATGGGCAGGATCTTGCTGATTCCCGAGATAGACCATCTTTCTTCTTGACTTTGTTCAAGTATTTTGGTTGGTTTGGTTTTGCCTAATGGTGCTAGTGTCTTTAGCAACAACACTTCTATTTGCTCTAGACTTGCCCATGGCTCCTTTTGGCCAATATTTAAGTGCTTTGAACTTTTCTGCTCCGCCTTTTGCTCCCAGATCAGTAACCATGCCAGCCAGCAGTACCATTCCACAGCACAAACATCCTGCCGCCTTGAAATTTCCTCTACTATATTAATAAATTTGCCTCCTTCAAATTAGGTTTCTCAAAAAGTCTTAGAACAGGGCCAGCAAGATATATCAGTAGAATAAGCACTTCCCTGGCAAGTGCAAGGGCCTACATTCAATCTCTAGTTCCATCTGCCAAAAAAAAAAAAGTCTTGAGACAACAAAAACATAGATAAATTTTCTGTTAAACAAGACATATGGTTTCTAGTCCAACTGCCAAGGAAGTCCATGTTCCCAGAATGCCTTTGCAGTCCACATTTCAATTAGATTTCAGGTCACCTGAACCCCAAAATGAGTTGCCTTTCAAGCTCTGCTTACAACACTGTAGGACTTCTCTGAATAGCATCTCAAAACCTTTCCAAATCCCAGGAACTGAAAAAAAAAAAAAATCTTTCCAAATTTCTCCAGCAAAGCAATTCCTACTGCTTCTAAGCCACATTGTCAGGTGCGTTCACAGCAACAGCCCCAATTTTCTAGTTTCAATTTTTGGTACTAGTCAAGTCTTTAATCCCTAAAACAAAACCTGACTCACAATTTAAAGAAGTAGATATATACAGAAATGTGTTTTAGTAATCCCCCAAAGGTTATCAAGCCAATCAAGTCAACAATCGACCTTACCAATCATAGGCAGAAAGGAAAAATTTTGAGTACAGGCACAATTTATGTGGCTCTTGCAAGTGAATACCTCTGTTAGCCAAACATCACTCTTCTTCTAAGTGCAGAATAAACACTTCCTCACTTAGAGTGGCCTGTGGTAAGGAGAATACTGTGGTAAAATAATCAACCTTAACCTATAAATGAATCTACATATAAAACTATATGACAATAGAATGGTAGAAAATTGGAGACAATATAGCCAAGAAAGAAAATTAAAATAAAAATAAATCCATTATATTAGTACACGTATTAACTCTAAGATTCAAAATATAACACATCAAGTACTATAGCTCAATTGTTGCCAGAAGTGAGAAATAGATCATTATTGTACCTTCTAGAGGTAAAAACAAGAAGAAAGACAAATTACAATGTCCATGGAATAAAAAGAAACTCCACTATGGAAATGGTTTAGCTATTGCTGGAATTGAAAACTAAGAGAAAATAGCTACTGAAGACTGTCCCATCATCCGTACATAAGTGTAACAGGATTTCAGTTGAACAATTCTGCTACTTATCCTGAACACAAGTCCAGTACAAAGAATGTTAAGAAATTTCTGTAATGCCAAAACATAATATCTGCATAATGTCAGCATCTTTCAAATGATAAAGAATCCAAGCCTATCAAAGAGCCTATTCTTTACCTTGGATTTTCTTTCCTACAGTCATCTAAGATACCTGTGTATATGCAGCACCCAGGGCTTTACTTAAAAGTGTTCTATGGACCACAGATCACGCTAAATGTGGCTTTAGGTAGTCTTTCATAAATATTGCATGAGGTAGGATTATCTTCAGCTTACACAGTGGAGAACCTAACAAGATGGGACAAAACAAGATGTGTTACTTACTAAACAAAATGTGTTCAGGAGACAATAGAAGACTATTCCTCAGGGTCAACAAGGACCAGGCATTCTATTTTCTTGCTCTGTTGTTTTGGTACATAGTTTTCACACACTGATCACAAAATTTGTCTGTAACATTAATGTATCAAATTCAAGCAGATAAAACCATGTAAAGGAATGATGGAAAAGTTCCCTTATTTTGTCTTTAGGATGTCCAAGTCTGACTTAGCTTTATCTTCTCACACTAACTTCTACATGTCACTAAATTGAATTGAGTCACATGACTACTGCTAGAATATAAGGAATCTGGGAAGGTCAGCATTTTAAACAAAGCACATTGATTTCCATGGAAAAATAAGATTCTCTAAATAATACAAAAATAATGGATATTTCTTGGTAGCCATTCTGTCTAGCACAAATATCATTTCTTGTAATCAAGTTTTAGAATAGGTGAGTTGTATGGTTTGTGTCTAGTCATCAATTGAAGGTCAACAGTGTGTTTTATGTGCAAACTAAACAGTCATTAAATATATCTTACTAGTATTTAGGCCTAAAAGCTAGTCAGCACACCTATATCCAGGATTATCCTAAAGAAATGGTCAGATGTAGAACAGTAGCTTGTCTCAAAAAACATGTGTATCATCCATCTTACCCATCTCTGGCACAAAACATCTGACATCCACAATTTAAAGTAGAGGAAATTTATTGTGGCTCATAGACACAGAGACTTTGGTTTCTGGCAGGTTTCAAGGCAGAACATCATGATGGAAAGAAAAGGTGGAGAAAATCTCATCAAATCATGACATCAAGAAACAGAGCAGGAAATGAAACAAAAATAAGGAGTTAGAATCAAATATATTCCCAAAAGTTACCACCCATGAACCACTTCATCCATATAATCCCCGATGCCAAAGAACCAATTCAGTTATGAACTCATTATGAGAAAATGTGTTTAAGATATTCAGTAAAGATTATAAAAGCCTCACCTCTAACCATCATGAGAGCCTTGGTGAGCCCTACACAGCCCCAAACCATCATGAGGACCTTGTAGAGTTTTGGCGTGCCCCCATTATTGTGAAAGCCTTGTTGATCTGTGGCTCAACCCATCCTCTCCATCGTGGAAGACATGCTGAACCCCAAAAATGGGTGTGATGAGCGTAATCACCCACTCACTGTCATGGAAGACATACTGCCTGCTCCCTATCCCCATCCCTACTTCATAGCTGAGGCTGGTTGAAAACTGGAACCTTCAAAAATGTCAAAACAAGACTGAGCATGATGGTACATGTCCATAATTCCAGCTCTTAGGAGGCTGAATGCAGGAAGATCACTATGAGTCTCATCTACATAGTAAGACCCTATAGACCCTGTACTAAATTTAAATGTCAAAACAAAGGAGAAAAAGGCAACCTCACACTCTCATCCTCTCTACCTCCTTGAGTAAGTACAAGAGACAGGGTATAGAAGAACTTGGAAGTCACATGGCTGAAATTTCTGAAATGATAGCAACTTAAGTAAAGAAACAACTCTTTCAGATTATATAACAAGTGATATTACAAAATATTTCTCAGGTAAACAAAGAAATAGCAGCAGTCATGAAAGAATGGCTCAACATGTCTAAAGACATAGATAAAAGAACAGAGAATAAAAAATGATAGAAACACTAAATGAAGATGGAATACAGAATTAGAATGCATAAAACAGATTCAAGCAGATATCTAGGGCATTAAGAATTCCATTGAAGGGCCAAGGAGATGGCTCAGTGGAATAAGCACTTCCCTGGTAAGCACAAGAGCCTAAATTCAATCCCCGGTTCAAACAAAGAAAAAGAAAAAAAAAAAAAAAAAAAAAAAAAAAAAAAAAAAAAAAAAAAAAAAAAAAAAAAAAAGAAAAAAAAAAAAAAAAAAAAAAAAAAAAAAAAAAAAAGA
>PVKA01016159.1:0-48489 GCA_004027165.1 Ctenomys sociabilis | reverse complement strand
AGTCTAGATGAGTATCTGGGTCACCGTGGACAGTGCCTCTGCTGGCCCAGCTCTGGGGAGGTGGCGGGTACAGTGCTGGGGCCCTACTGACTCCTGGCCCCTCCCTGTAGCCTGTGTCCCCCCACCTTGGCCCAGAACTGGGTGGGCCTGTTTCTTCCAGTCACCACAGCTTTGGGCCAGGGTCCCAGCATGGGACATTGCCTCTCTGGGCTGTCCGATGACATAGCTTTCCTGCTGTAAAATCTGTGGCTGGGGCAGAGGTGACTGTCCTCAGCAGGCACCTCCTCTGTGACGAGGCTTCCTGTGCTGCCCCCTCCCCATGACACTTATTTCCTTGGGACCCGGCCTAGGCTATGCATCAGAAACCTCGGCTCCGTGCACCCTGGAGTGACGTGTGGCACTCATGTCTTGGTCTCTGGCTGGCTTTCGTCCAGCTGGTGGCCCTTGGTGCCCTTTGCTGAGCCTTGACATCAGAGCTCGGTGCAGCCTCCCATGCATGTTTAGCCTCCTAAAATCCTCTCTCCTCCAAGTGCTCTTAGGCCGCCGTGGAGCCTTGCTCTCAGAAGGGCAACGGCCTGCTGGGCAGGCTCTGCGGAGTGGACTTTCTGGACTGCAGGGAGGTGACCAGAGTTCTCGTGGGCTCTCTCCCCAACTCTGGATGCCCCTCTGAGCACAGTGAGCCCAGGGTTTCCCCAGGAAGCATCCAAGTGTTGCCGAGGGGCATCTCGGCTTCCTTGCTAGGTGCTCTCTGAAGCTGCAGTGATCGGAGTCACTGCTGTCAATGATCTCTTTTCAAAATGTCCATTTTCTAGTTGCTTATGTATGTAGAAAGAATTGATTTTGTCGTATTGATTTTGTCCACTGCAGTCTTGCTTAACTCTCTTATTAATTCCTGCAGTTTATCTATGGATGACGTTATCTTATCATCTGTGAAGAGACAGCTTTGTGTCCTCCTTTTCAGCCTCGTGTCTTATCTCCCCCAGAAGGCAGCTTCTGCCACCCCGGATGGACATCGATGCTGACCAGATCTTTGTCATCACCTCCTCTCAACGGGCCACGCTACACGGCTGTGCGACTTCCCTTCTGGTTTCTTCAGGAGGCTTTTGTTTACAGGTGTCCTTCATTAGGATTGCCTTCTGTTTGTGATTTTTCCTGAAAAAATTCTGGAATTTAAAAATTATTCTCCTACTCTTCCTGTGCTGAAGGGTTTTCTCTTCTGTTGCTTGTAGAACGAGTTATTTTGGTTTTGTTCTCCATGTTCGACTTGAACTCTTGTAATCTATTCAGTGTGACTGTGATACTGTTTTGATAAGGTTTTATGATTTTCATATCAATGGAATTGAATTGAAAATTTTTTTCAAGCTGTCACAAGCAGGCTTTTGCATTAAGGTTGAGCCAATAGGAGCCATTGCAGGGCACCCCTTCCTTCTCTGTCCATGGAAACACAAATTCACAGAAGTATGGTAGCACTTGCCAGAGCCGGCTGGGCCTGGAATTTCCTCTGCAGGAAGGTTTTGCTGTTAGTAATGACTGATAGGGCTTAGAACTCCTCTGATAGGGCTTTTGGAGCTGGCTGTTTGTTCAGGAGTAGATTTCTACGGTACAGCATTTCTAAGCCTCTCCTTGCTCCAGCCGAGTTTTAAGAGCAAACGAGTCAAGAGCTGCGCGCTACAACCTGGTGCAGGCTGAGGCCACACGGCCCCGGCTGCGGCTGCTGCTTGGTGCCTATTTTCTTCTTTTACCAGAAAGTCTTATTTTTTTGACTCTTGTCAGAGAAACTGAGTTTTTTGTTTTGCTCAGTTTCTGTCTATAGTGTAAGAGGGGCCGCTTCCTCACTCTGTGCTCCTGCTGATGCTGCTCCTCAGGATCCGATCACTGCTTCCTAGAGCTGCCTACTGGACCGCACACCAGTTCTCCATCAGCTGTGTCCACCCCAAGCACTTGCTGCAGGGGCGTCTGCTGAGGTTTTCACTGGGTTGCAGGGCTTCACTTCTAGGGGGCCCATGCTGTGTGTGTGTGTGCAGACCCAGTCCCCAGCCCCCACATCTATGAAGCATTACTCCCTATTGTGCTGCTATCACAAATTGTCCGGGGCAGGGTGCCTTATAGACACAAGAAGTCCAACCGTGGAGGTTGGCAGTGTGGTGCTGGCGTCTCAGGGTGGGTTGTGTGAGGGTGCAGAGGGACTCCTGTGGGAGCAGACCCTCTCCCCCGACCTGCATTTCTTTCCATGGAGTCATCTGGAACCTGAAACCTCCCCCAGGCTTCTGCTCAGCACCCCACACCAGGACCAAGCTCGGGTGCAGGAATGAGGCCACCTGAAGCTGCAGTGCATGAACACCCCACATCTGCTGGAACAGGGGCTTGGGAGATGCCCACCCTGCTGTGGGAGAGTGGCTGTCCCTGTGGCTTCCTCTGGCTCCTTGCTCCTCGTGTACCTGATTGCCTGGACTGTGTGATCAGCCACTAAAAATGAGCACCATTTCCTAGGCTGGGGTGAGTGGAAGCTCTGCAGCAGTGCCTACGCCCCTGCAGACCCGGGCTTGTGACACTCTGGCAGATGTGGGCCAGCGAGGTTTCAGCCCCTCCTGACTCCTCAGAGCCCAGCTGTGCCTGGCTGCTGGGTTCCTGCTCAGCCCTGTGCCTTCCAACCTCAAGCCTCTTGATACCTGGGGTCATTCATGCAGTCGCTGGAGTGAGCTGCGGGAATCTGTGGGAGTGCGCTGCTACCCTGCTTCCTGATCCATGGACACCAGGAGGTGGACACGCAGGGGCCCACCCAGCACTGCCCTCACTGTCAGCTTGCAGTGGGCTCCAACAGTGGGAGATGACTGGCCTGCCTGCACTACAGCAAGCTGTAGCCCCTGGGTGGGCTCCTCCTGACCTCATTACCACTGTCCTCGCAGGACATGGGCAGCACCCACTAGGCTGGGAAGAGGCCTCTGGGCTGACCACCAGCATTGCCCACTTCCTGATCACGACCTTGTGCTGGGCCCTGGGGACACCACAGGCTGTGGGGGGGGGCACAGGGCCCCATGCTGCCTCCCTCCACTGTCTTCTGTGCCACTGTCCCTTGGCCCTTGCATGCTGGGGCTTCCTTGGCCCTATCTTCTTAACCCTTCCAGGAGCTCTGGACATGCCTCCTCCTGCTGCAGCCTCAGACCCTGCTGCCCCCTGGCCTGGCCACTTAGTGAGCTGCCTGGGCCGGGCTTCTGGCCCCTGTGGCCCCCAGGGTGGGCAGCAGGTGTGCGGGCTGGGAGCAGCTGAAGCCCCTGAGGTCACTTGGGCTCCCCGAGTGGTCATCATTGAGCACACAAAGTGGTCATCATTCTCACCAACAAAGCAGCCTTTCCTGCCACAAGAGCAACAGGAGACTCTTAGGGACAGCTCAGGCCATGGGGGCAGAGATGCAGGCTGCTGATTTCCACAAAATAGCACTGCCCCAGAAGGCACAGCATCTGTGCCCAGACTTGGCAAGGAGGCAGTGCGAGGTGCAGCCTGTGTCCATCCTGTCCTCTGTCCTGGTCATGACACCCATGTTTCCCACTCACAGGCACCCCCAGCTCAGAGTAATTAGATTGGCAGTCACTTCAGCTGGGCTGGGGTGGCTTGCAGCCCAGTGCACTGATTGGACCAACATCTTACTGCTGTTTAGGGCCCAGAGCTGTGCAGTCCCACTGGGAAACCAGGCAGTGGTCCGCAGGGCCCTGCAGCCCCAGTCCATCCTGGGTGCTTTTGGCTCCACACAGACTACAGTGTGGTAAGGGCAGAGTGGGTGTAAGAACTCTGCAGCCCAGTTCTTTGCCAACCATTGGGCTGGACCTGTGTGCAGATGGCAGGGGCCGTGGTCTTTGCAGGCTGCGCTGGGGGTGCTGGGTCCTTCTTGGCCATTCTGTCCTGCAGCCCAGAGCTTTCACCCACTTTCTGGCTTCTTTGTGCATCTAGAGTGGCAGCGAGGCCTGCAGGTCCTCTTAGTGGTCTGCTCCCTTGAGGTCAGCTGCAGTCTAACGTTATAGTCCTGAAGGGGGGGGACCAAGCAGTCCCTGTGGGATACCCCAGGCAGGTGGAGGGGGCTTCAGACTGTGGGGTGGAAACCCTGCCCAGTGTGAGTTGCTCCCAGGCTGTGCTTTGGGTTCCCAGGGTGGTCCCAGTGCAAGGCCACCTGCTCATGCAGGGAAGAAAGGGTGTGGCTTTACCTGTGGGCATCCATGTCAGCTACCTGCCTCTGGAGGTTTTGGGGGTCCTCCCAAACACCTCTCTGGTTGAGGTTTCTCTGCACCAGGTTGCAGGGTGTGGACCACGGGAAGCAGATGCTTGTGGTTCCTCCCTGAACACACTCTACTGAGTGGCTATGAGGTGACAGGTGACACACTGCAGGCTGACTTTCCTCCACCAGCCCATGGGGAGTTCTGTCTTCCTTCTGTGTCATAATAGACCCAGATCTTGGCATCCTCCGAGACCAGGGAGGCCTGAGACCCTGCTGCCTTCTGGCGTCCCTGCTGGTGCTTACAGCGGGAAGCCTGAGGAGAGGGGCGTGACCGCGGCGCAGGTCCCATTCTGATTCTGAGGGCTGGGACTGGGACTGTGGGGCATCTGCCTGGAGGTTCCGTGTGGTGGTGCCCAGGGGTGGCTCTCTGGACAGCTCTGTCAGCCGCCGCGTGGCCTCTCAGGGCTGCTTTCTGTTTATCTGGGCACTGTAGAGAGGACAGTTCATGGCCCTGACTAAGTTCTCCACGGGTCTGTACCTGCTCAGGTCGCATCCCCAGAAGGAGCAAGGCCCCCAGCCGTCCCCTCCCGCCCTTCTTGGCCCAGCCCCAGGGCCCCACCCACTTCCGTTGTGTGTGTACCTGCTTTGTGCATCACGGGAAGGAGAGCGTGCGAGCCGGGTCCTTTAGGCCCTCTCATTCCACTCAGCAAGTGTCCCCGGGTCCATCTGTCCATGGCCTGCGCCCTGACGTGGAGCACACGGGCCACATGTTGGCCTGCTCAGCTGTGGCCCGTGTGCTCCGCTCCCATGAACAGCGCGGCTTGAACACGGTGGGCGGGTTCCAGTCCAGGTCTGCTCCTGGGCTTGGGGTGCACCTGCGGCCAGGATCGCAGGGCTGCGTGATCTTACGTTTAACTTTTGGAGGAGTCCCTCTGATTTTGCCTTCAGTTTTCCTCTTCTCCCTGTGGCTGCTAAACAACCAGAAGCATCCTCAGCAAAACAAAAGCAGTGAGTCTCAATCGAGACATAAACCGAATTAAGGTACATTCGGAACATCTCCTGTAGTAAATTTGGTCTTCTGCACACTCTTGCTCCCTCATATTAATTCCACAGGCATCAGGACGCCCTGGCTTGTGCTTGACTCTCCTGAAAATATTTCCCCACTTCTTGGTTAGGGTTTCCTGAAAGTTCTAGTCACATCTCTCCCTTTGACTTCCCTAATAAATTATAAGACGTCCCTGGATTTTAATAATGAAGTAGTGACAAAATATGCGCACATTTAATTTTTAATTTTAATTGATGGCTATGCACAAAATTAATAGCTTAGAAGTTTGTGGTTGCTGTAGCACGGTCCTTTGTCTTCAATGCAGGCATGGAAAGCCAGCAACCTCTGGTACTGGAGGGTTCTAGCCACCCAACGGGTCAGGGACTGCTTAGCCTGGCCTGCCCCTTCCTCAGACACCCCAGGAGCCTCTCTCCCCAAGAAGTCATGTAGCTAGATCCCTGCATGTCTCTTGTCAGCTTCCCAGTGCCAGGGAGAAGGGGGTCCTTGTTTTCTTCACCGACCTGGCATACAGCAGGGAGCTCAGTCAGGTGTGGGTGGGTGGAGTGTGGGCCACCTTGCCCAGAAGGGCTTCTGTGAGCAGTGATCTAGAGAGGCCCCTGGGCAGATGCTCTGCTTCTCAAAGACCCAGGTGCCTGATGCCCCCATTTTCTGAGTGATGGATGTGTGTGGGGGTCACACAAGGTCACACAGGGTCTCCAGGGCTGGATGCCCCGGTGGGCCAGAGGTCAGTGTGCTGGCTCCAGCCCTTTCTTTCTCCCTTTGGGGAAAAGTCTCACGCATGCTGTGAGACCCCTTGTCCATGTCATGCTTGGACCTGAGGTGGGTGTGTCCACCACAGTGAGGGCCCATGCTAGGGACAGTGGGGTGGGCATTGTGCCCCTGGATGATTCTAGGTGTGAGGAAGCTGCTGAGATTTCTGTAGGCTATGGCTCACTCTCCCTGTCCCCACCTGGGGGTGTCCCAGGGGTAATCCCAGTGGGTGTGAGTGGTGTGGGTAGGTGGTGTGTCAGGAACAGCAGGGCTGATGTGGGCTTCTGTCTTGTTTGCTGTGTGCCTTCTGAAGGGTGCTTCTTCCTTTTTAGGGTGCAGGTGACAGGATGAACTTGAAATGCTGACTGTGCTTGAAATAAAATTCCCTGGTTCAGCTGCATGTGCACAGATCCTGGAGAGACTTGGGGCTATGTGACGCCCTGGTGTGGATGTAGTTTTTTTTTTTTTTTTTTTTTGAAACATGGAGTGAACTAAGGTCTTATGCTTGTCAGGGAAGTGCTTATTTCACTGAGCCATCTCCCTGGCCGTGGATGTGATTTTACTGGGGACAAAATGCAGATGGCTGGGCACTGAGGATGAACCCCAGGGTCCTGAAATGGCTCGGTCCCTGTCTTCACTGTCTATCTCCTTTTTTAGGGTGTGTGTGATATGGTGGAGAATTTTTCCAGGTAGTCCAGGAGGGCCTTGAACTCATAGGGATCCTCCTGCCTCAGCCTTCCAAATGCTGGGATTACAGGCATGTGGCACCCCATCCAGCTTGGTTTCCTGAGGCCAGCGGGTACTTCCCCCTTCTGGGGCTCTTCCCAGACAAGAGGGGACCACTACACCTTCCTGGCTGTGCTCCAGCCCACCAAAAACACTGACCACATACATCTCTAGGAACTGTGCTTGGGAGAGAAATCTCCCCAATTCTGGTCAGTCTTCAGGGTTCAGAACATTCTTGGACAGTTGAGACTCAATCCACACTGAGTTCTGGGGTCCCTGCAGTGAAGAGCAGGGCCTTGTGGCTGTGGGACTGGCTCAGTCCTGCAGATACGGCTCGGGGTCCCCACTGTGCTGACTCAGGTCTGGCTGAGCTTGCCCCGGCTCTCACACTTTGCCTGCTGCTACCTTGGAGGGAGCATTCATCTTGCTGGGGGAGGGGTAGCCCCATAGGCTGCTGAGGTCACAGCCAGGGTCCCTCAGGTCTCCCTTGCTCACCACAGGGCTGTCTCCAGGCTTGGGTGTCCAAGTCAGTTGGCCAGCTGCCTGTGTCTATGACCAGGACACATAGGATGGAGCCTCCTTATCTCAGCCTCTCCATAGTGGGGAGTGCGGGGGCGCAGGTGGTGAGGGGGACAGAGGCCAGCGCAGCGTGAGGTGGGGTGGCTGCACGGGGCCTTATGGGACTACCTTGCTGGCCCCTGCTGCAGCTTTTGTCTGAGTTTGAAGATTTGCAGCTCAGTATCTCCAGGGGCGTGGCCATGGTTTGTGTCGCTTTCTGCAGCAGGTTTTAAATTAAGCTCGATGGGACAGCAGCTTCTGCTCACCCGCCAGCTCTGCACTTCCCTCAGTGGCGTGGTGAAGAACACTGGAGCTGACTCGGCAGATTCCTCGACCTGTGGTGCTGCTCTCTACCCTGGTGGGCTTGGCCCGTGCTCCCTGCCTGGAAGGAAAAATTCTGTAGGGATTGCTGCAGGTGGTACAGTGTCCCCAGAGAGCACCACGGAAGCCCCTACCCCTGGTGCCCTTGAAGATGATCTATTTGAAATAGGATCTCTATGGCTGTCACCAAGTTAAGGATCTTGGATGAGATCACCCTGGATTGGGAACCCTAAGTCCAGCTCCACCCTGTGAGGGAAGGGGTGAACCTGTGGCCTGGGTTGAGGAGGGGGTACCACATGCAGTGGGAGGCACAGACGGGAGATGGAAACTGCAGTGGTTCCTGGAGCCACCTGAGGCTGGAGAGGCAAAGTGTGACCCTTCCTCAGGCCCTGCCAGCCCTGGAGCCCAGGCTTCCCCACACAGATGACAAGTGTGAGCAGCTGTTGGTTCAGGATCTCCCACCGTGCCACTTTGGCCCCTCTGTCCTCCTGGGGGCCCCCATGGGATCCAGCAGGAGCACGTCTGCAAACAGACCCTGGGGTCCCCTGTGTAGCCTCTGTCCCCATGGCCTACCCATCGTTGGGAGGGAGAGCATGCGTGGCTGGTGACATCCAGTGGGGTGGACAGGAGACCAGGCAGCCCCAGGTGCTGGGCCGGGGCCTAGCGCCACTGGTGTCCTGGACACATCAGGCTCGCCACCAGCCAGGACGACGCAGCCCTCTGGGTGGCGCTGCACCGTTGTTGGCACAGCCTGCTGTGGCAGGGAGCACTCGGCTCCTTTAGTGTGTTCCACTTGTGAATGTCTCCTCACAGCACAGGTCTGGCGCCCCCTGGGAGGCCCCGTCCTGCATTCCTTCCACTGGCTGCGGCAGGGCGGCCATGTTTCTCAGCTGTAGATCTGGCTGGAGTGAGTGCCTGGCCTCGGTGAGGCTCCTGCGAAGTCTCCCTGGGCAGTCCCACTGTGGCCCCACAGATCCTGGCCCTGTTGCTGTGGGCTGGGTGGGGGATGAGGGGTCCTGGCTGCTGCTGCTGGGGTCCCCAAAAAGTCCAGGGCATCTGCCCAGAACAGCCACTGGCTGAGAACAGGCACACTTTGGGGACAATTTTTCTTTTACTTATGTCATGGTAGGAATTCTTCAATTATACCTTGGGTCATGTGAGCTTCAAATATTCTCCCCAGCAGGGGCTTGAGTTAGAAAGTTGATGGTGGGGACTTTTGTCATGAAAATGTTCAAAGAGTTAAAGTTATATTAGTGAACCTTTTCATTTATGATTTCTTTTTAAAAAAATTTATTTATTTATTTGGTACAAGGTCTCGCTGTGCAGTTTGGACCTGTAGTGATCCTCCTGCCCTGTCTCAGCCTCTCCAGTGCTGGGATTGCAGGTGTGTGCCACCGTGCCCGGCTCTGGGGCTGGCATGGCATGCAGCACTGGGGATGGAGTCTGGGTCCTCGTGCTTGCCAGGCAGGTGCCTAGGCTGCCATGCTGCCTCCCCAGCCCATGATTTATTTTCTTGTGTGCTATCCAGAAAGTCTTTGTTACCCCATGAGCAAAAGACACTCTTTCGCAGCATCCTTTTTGAGATTTAAGGTGTGCGACATGCAGAGTGTGGACAGTGCATAGGCCTTGGCCACTTTCTGTTCCAGAAGTGGCATCCAGCATGGCCCCTCTGCCCGCAGAGGTCCGCCTGCTTTCCTCCGCCTAGAAGGTAGCCTGTGGGTTCCCCGTCTCTGCAGAGGTCTGTGCCTCTCCACTGGTCATGGGAAATGTACTGCTCTAAAGCAGCCCAGAGGAAAAGGCAATTTGCATTGGGCTTTGCTTAACTTATCCTTGAGCTGTGAGTCTCGAGCACATTTCCCGTCACGTTATCTGAGACAACTCGAAACTCCTCATTCTGGGATCAATTTTATCCTGAAGTGGCACCCACTTAACACCAGAGCCGCCGGGCTCTTAGCTGAGTATAGGTCAAAGCATCTGATGTCTGGACAGACAGCTCATTTATCACACGAGTCAGCATGCCAAGTGCTGGCCTATTGCGTGGACCCACCACAGAAGGTTAATGGGTGCACAGGACTAGGCTCCTCTCTGGTGTGGTTAATGACGGTGGCTGACATTTCCACTTTTACTCAGGTTAGTGGATGGGTACTTGTGATCTTCAGCCCTAATTACTCCATTTAGGATGTCTGCTGGGGAAACGCCGTCTCACGGGGGTCAAGGCTGTCCTTTGCAGGAAATTTCTCTGATGATCTGCAGGAGCAAAGAAGTGTTCCTGATGGAAGCCAGGCTGTGAGTTAGAAGATCACAGATCCCTTTCTGGCAAGCCCTGGTTGTCGTGTGCACTTTGCTTGCCTGTTCTGTGTGAGGATGGCAGGAGGAGACGTGTGACCACACAGCCATGCTGTGCCTGAGGCGGTGCCAGTGTCCTCCTGCCTGGCCAGTTCATGCCGGCCACCTGCTGACCTGGCCACCGAGGTACAAGGCCAAGCAGATCAGGCCAGGATCCTGGAAGGAGCTGCAGGGGCTGCTGCCTGTCCACCTGCAGCTGGTGAGGATGGAGTCTTCTGGGAGAGGAGAGGCTGCCCGAGGGGCTCCACAGGGAGCCTGGGCACCTTGCGCAGGAGTGTGGAAATAGGTGGGGCTGGTGTTGCTTGCGCCGGGGTCGTCCAGGGCCCACCTGGTGCTGTCTGATGGAGTCTGGTGCCACAGGCCAGGCAGGGCCCCATGGTGGGTCCTTCCCTGAGGACCGGATTTCTTTACCTGGAAACGGACCTTAGGTTCCTGTTCCTGGGGTGGAGGACCAGCCGGTCACCCTGCCTCAGTGTCCCAAATGCACCCTGTCCAGGTCTGTGGCTTTGTCCTGGTGGCTGGGGTCATGTGGATGTTCCCACTCAGAGCCAGTACTGGATGGGAAAGAACAAACTTCAGAAGATGCCCCAGGACAATGGGGTTCTGGGGTACAGATGTCTGTAGGTGGCCAAGGTGAGGAGGGCACCTGGAATGGGCCACTGTCCCCATGGCCCCTCTTGCAGCTGAGTGACAATTAAATCTCTTTCTTTTTAGAAAGAAAACCAAGATTAATTAGCAGTTTCCCTGGATATTGAATAAATGTCAAGCAGATGTTGGCAGCATGTGGGAGACAAACAGCTCTTCTGCAGAAAATAAATTTATTTCTCATTATCACTATGTTTGGTGCTTCCTCCTGGCCCATCCAAACCTTAGGCTCTCACCTTCCCTTCCCCACGTTGCCCCAGGAAGGTGCCAGTTCCTGTGCTCTGGGCCTGTTCTGCAGGGTGGCTTTGTCCCACATGGGTGCCGGGCTCAGGACGGGACAGCAAGGTTGCCGTGTGGGGTGCAGCCTAGGCCTGGGCAGGTGGAGGGCCTGCAGGGCCCTCTCTTCTGCAGATCCGGGGCAGATTGGTCCCCAGTGCTGTGGGAATGATGGGGGTCCCCTAGGTGTCCAGGGCTCTGGTGAGTTCTGATCTACTGGGACTGGACAGAGTGACCTGGCTTCAAGGCCCTCTCCATGCCCAGGTTAGTGACTCATCCCCAGAGACCCAGGACCAAGCAGTCCCTGCCCCTTGTGCTGGCTCATGTCCTTGGGGTGGGGTCACGGCCCCCAGACTTCCTCTCACTGCAGAGGTGCCTTTCCCAGGGCTCCACTGAAGCACTCAGGGTCCCAGGAGACTCACGGCTGTGGGGCCCTACCTCCCAGGACTGCATGCCTCCTCCGCTGGGGCATTCCCACTCCAAGCCCCTGGCCCTGGCTTCTGCGTCTCCATCTTGCAGCTCTGGAGAACTCACTTGGGCCCCAGAGGCTGAACCTCTGCACTCCTCTGGCCATTGTGTGTACCCTTCCGCTGTCCCTCATGCCTGGCACCCTGGCATTAGAAGTGACCTACACCCACTTTCACCAGACAGGCTGCAGTCGCATCCATGGCCAAGCATTGCTCTCAGGGGCTCATCACGTTCTGCACCTGCTGGATGTTCTCAGACACTCAGGAGCTGGGGACACAGAACAGACCTGGGAACTGATGCTGACAGGGAAGGAAAGCCATCCCTCAAGCGCGGTGTCTCTGGCTGTTATTTTGGTGGCAGGACTGTGGGAGGATTTGAGGTGGGAGGATTTTCTAAGTGAGGCTGTGTGCAGTGGAGTGACGGCCTGTAGGGTCCAGGCCTGGAGCCTCTGTGTGGCAGCTTGGTCCCCAGTAGGGGACACCATGACTCTGGGCCCGCAAGGTTTGTGCTTGTTCTGGGCCAGGCAGGGAGAGCCGCAGCCCTCCAAGGCAGAACCTCCCCTTCAGACGTGAGCAGCGCAGCCTTGGTGTAGAAGTAGGGGGTAGTTGTCCCCCTCCCTGAGACCTACCTAGGCTTGCCTGTGTCCTGGGAATGGCAAGTGGTGTGGCCCACAGGTGTCCTCAGTCCTGGTGCCCCTGGGGGATTCTGTAGGAAGGTGTGGGGAGGGCGCCCCAGCGGCAGGGCACCTCTAGGCGAGCGACGGGATGGTAAGGTGTCAGAGCGGCTCTCACTGAGTGCTTGGGTTTCCCTGGGTCTGAGATTAGAACACATGGCTAGAGCGGGGGGCGGCTCATCCCTGTGGGAAACACGGGAGGTGCTGACCTCCAGAGCCCTACGCCAGGGACAACTGCGAGGCCCCGCTTTGTGTCAACTCCGCCCGGAACAAGCAAGCGCCAGGTGGGCGTGAGAGCAGCTGGGACACAGGAGCACCCGGTTACCCAGGCACGCCGCAATAGCAGGCGCTGTGGTGACGATGGTGTTCCGAGGGAGTTCGGCCCCACCCCATGCCCACCAGTGTCCCTGCGCTCCTACAGTGGTGCTGTTTATGTATCCCCCTCCTGTGTGTCCACACCGTTACAGGATGTGATTCACAGCCCGTGAAGGAGGCCGTCTGCTCCTCCCCAGTGGGTGGCAGGCCTGTACTGCAGGGGTTACAGAGGCTGCAGAGCCGGCTGAGTCCCCTGCCCCCACCCACCCCTCACCCTTTCTCTCTGTACCTTGACCCAACTTTCCAGCCTGGTTTCCGCCTCCTTAGGTGCAGGAGCACAGGTGCACAGCCTTGCGTTCTCACGGGCTGACTGTGTCCTCCATGCAGCTGACCACGCCCTGATGCTTCACTGAGAAAGTGGGTTTGAGGTCCAGCCAGGGTCCACAGGGCCAAAAGCCAAGGGGTGTGAGGTGTCCTGGGTGCTGGCTCTGAATGGCTTTCCAGAAAATGTCCACAGGGAGATGGCTGGCATGGCTTTGGGGGCCTGCAAGTGGGGGAACCAGGAGAGCACCGTGGAGCCCCGCTGGGACTAAGGTCTGGGTGGGCAGGGTGAAGAGGTGGATTTGGGGTGCTAGGCCCGGCTCTGAGACCCTCCCCAGCTGTGTGTCCTCTGCGCCTCTCCTGCTTGCTGGGGAGTTAGCGGGGCTCCATCCTGGCTGCCGCTCGATGCAGAGGATTAGCTTGATTTAATAAGCTCTTCTCTTTGTCTTTAAATCCTATCAAAGGAATTGATTGCCACCCTGAAATCTATGGGAAGGGCTGATTTGAATCATTACCTTGCTCCGTCTTGGTCAGATGCTCTGGCAGTGGCTACAGGGTTCTTGCGAGACTGGACTGCAAAGGAGTTCTGATCCTGGCCAGCTGGTGGCTAAGGTGAAATGATTCGTTCTTGGTGAGGGCGTTGTACAGGCCCGAGAGCCTCCATAGTCAGTGAGGGAAAGTTTCGGGGGCCCGTCTGCCCCTCTTGAAAGGCTGTGCTCCCCAGACTTGGAAAAGCGCAGGAGCACAGCGCTGATGCTCACCTGGTGCCATAGCTGGCCCTGCTGGTGGGGCGGTGCACCGTCAGCAGGCTCCGCCCTGTGAGCTCTGGCTCTCTGAGCCTGCAGGCATGGCTGCGGAAGCAGCATGAGCGGAGCTGGTTCTCAGCTTCCCATCCGGGCAGCGTGTGTTGTCTGCTGTGCACCCTCCTGCCCCTCTTCCTGGTGACCACGGCCTCAGACCTGCTACCAGCATCCAAATCCAGTGTCCAAGGTGCATCTTGTACTTCAGAAATCATAGGAAGCTGTACTTTCCATGCAGAAAATGAGCCTTGGAACTCAGCAGGTTTTTGAGTCTCAGCTTGGAGACTGAGAGACATCACGAGCTTGGTGTTTGGATCCAGCAATGCCCCTGCATGGCATTTACCCCGAGTACAGGGAGTCAGTGTGCTGCAGATGTGAGACTCCAGCATCTACGGCAGCACTCTTCGCAGTCACCAACAAATGGCCCGGACCCGAAGGTCCATCTTTGACTGAGTGGTGAGGAAGACACTGTATGTGATCCCAGCATCCTGGGAGGCTGAGGCAGGAAGATTGAACATCTGAGCCCAGCCTGGAAACTTAGCAACTTAGGGAGACCAGCTTAAAAAAAGAGCTGGGGAGGTAACTCTGTGCAAGAGCCTTGGGTTCAATCTCCAGTACTGAAAAAGGAAAAGAAAAAAAAAAGGAAAGAAAGGTAGAGAAGTTATGGTATGCGTACCTGGAATACTATGCAGCCCTGACAAAGAAGGAAGGAGTATTTGCAGCAGCCTGGATGGCCCTGGGAAGGTGGACCCATGGGACATATGCCACCACAGGAAGATGCATTTGGCACAGCCCTGCTTCCATGTGGAAGGGGACCTGGAGGAGCTGGGCCTCAGAGCCCAGGAGACTGGGGTTGCTGGGCAAGGTGGGGAAGGAAAGGTGTGGGTCTAAGGTTTGGGTTTTCTGTCCTCAGAAATGTGGGCTCAGGGCCTGACATTGTCCGTGGACATCATGGTGTGGTATGCCCCACCAATGCGCATGCTCACAGCCTACAGTGTGTAGGAAAATAAAGAGAAGGAAACCTACACATCTAGCCTGTGAGCCTCTGGTGGCTCTGTGGCCTACTTTTCTGTAGCACAGGTTGAGGTCTCCTTGGTGGCCACAGAGGTGTGCATGGAGACTGTGGGTGCCTGATGTGGCTTAGACCACGAAGGTGGCAGCACCAGCGGTGCCCACATAGGGACCTTTAACACACTGCACAAGATGCTGTGAGTGGTCTGCCTGCTGGCACTGGGTATGAGAAAGAAAAACATAGCAGCTCACAGAGCCCAGTTCCCAGGGCCGCCACCTGCTGGACAGCCAGTGCAGCCCAGCATGGGCCAAGACCCCCATCCCGGGTGGTCACGCTCCTGAGCACTCTCCAGTGTGATACCTGCCCTGGAGTCCCTGTCCAAACACTTCCTGGAGACGTCTGTCCTGTCCAGTGGCCGCTTGTCCTGGCTCGAGTCCTGTCCCCACTGCTGGCCACTTTCCTCCTAGCACTTGGCCCCTGCCTCACCGCCAACACTTCAGTTCTGTGCTGTGCATCCATCCTCTCTGGCTGGATCCTGTCGGCCACCTTTGGCATGGCACAATCATCACCTGCAAATAAGGAGTGCACAGAATCCCGCTCCACTGCCTGTCGTCTGGCTGACAGGCCTGGGCCAGCTGGAGACCTGTTGCTGAGCAGCCCAGGAGACCTCTGTGCTGAGCAGGCAGCATGCTGCTCTGTGGGCTGATCTGCTGGGCTGTGGCATCTGGCCATGCAGCTGGGGCCATCTGAGTCAGGTGCTGGTGCCAGGTCTCCCCTCCACTTGGACACCTCAGGGAGGAACCCGAGGTTGTGCCTGCATGAGACCAGGCAGGGTGCCTTGGCTACTTTCTTGGTGCTGAGTCCCCATTCCCACTACCTGAGGAGTGAGGTTAGTTCTGGCTCACGATTTGCATCCAGTGTGTTCAGTCCATGGCCACCTGCCCCAAGGCAGGAAGGACAAGACAGAAGGTGTGTCATGATGGCAGGAAGCAGAGCAGCAGGGAGGAACCAGAGACAAGAGCACACCCTTCCTGGCACAGCCCCAGGACAGCTGCAGCCAGGCCCCCTGCCTAGCAGCAGAGTCAGCAATGGGTGGTCCCTGTGTGAACCCACTGGCGAATTCAGCACCCTGGATCCAACTGCCTTCCAAAAGCCTGCTCCCGGATGCGTGAGAGTCTAAGGGACACTCTGGATCTAACCACCGCACAGGGCTGCTACTGCCTCCTGGGCAGTGCACATCTGGAAGGCAGGGGCTGCCACCCTGAGGGAGCCCTGTGTGGTCAGAGTGTCCCTTCCTGGAGGCTGTGGGGCTGGCTGTTATTCCGCTGGGCACAGGCATCCCAGAAACAGCTCAGTCATTTTTCATCCCTTTCCTTTGTACTCAGAAAGAACGATTGTCCGGCTGACTAGAATTCCTCAACTATGTGAGTGAGGCCTGGGATTTGTATACACCATTTTTGTTTATTGATTAAAGTCTCTCCTATCTTCTGTGGGCCCCCTACAATCAGTGTTTTGAAAGCTGGTGGCCATACCATGGTCCCTGTGTCCAGCCTGGTGGGGAGGATCAGTGTCAGTTGACAGCAGGAAGCCCAGCAGCCCTGGAGCTAGTGGGAGGGGTCGTAGAGTCAGGGGTTCTGGAAGCTTCCTCACAGCAGCAGGTGGACTTCACCTGAAGGTGGCATGGCTCCTGCAGCTCAGGGGCTCCACCCTTGGGCCATCCTGCAGCCACAGACCTCACCCAGGCCTCATGCCTCCTGGAAGCCCTCCTGTTGGGGAGGCGACGGGCACTGGTTAGCATGGCAGTGTCTCTCCATGCTCCTGGGAGTGGGTCTCCCTGGGTTGGGGTGTCACTCCCCTCATCGCTCTCAGCAGAGCCACCTCATGGTGCTCATCTGTCTTCATAGTTCCTGTTCTAGGGGCTGGGGAGTTGGCTCAGTAGAATAAGCACTTCCCTGGCAAGTGTAAGGGTCTGAGTTCAATCCCCGGTTCCGCAAAAAAAAAGAAAAAGAAAAAAGGAAAAAAAAAATCATGGTTCCTATTCTAAACCCATAGTAGGAAGAGGACCTCAGCCCTGCACAAAGCCCAGGAGAAGCGTGGCCTGGTTCCAGCAGGAGGAGGGGCAGGGCAGATGGCAGGGGGGCAAGCCCCAGGGCTGGCAGCTGCTTCACCTGCGGGGTCCCTCGTGGGTGTGTACCACCACCTGTGCCGTCAGGCTGGGGTGCGCACGCCACAGAGCCCAGCTGCGTGTGCCCTGAGGCGGGGGCTTCCCCTCGGCCAGGGCCCTCGCCCTCCGCGCGGCTGTCACGCCATAGGGAGCTGGGCTCCTGTGCAGACCCATGCTTTCCCCATACACCCGGCTTGGCAGGTGTCAAGGTGGCCAGAAGAGGGGCCACTTGGCTGCCTGTTATTGAGATGAAAATGTCTAATCAGAAAAAAATTACAGGAGATGGGCCAAGCAATTCCAAAACAATTTATCTTAGAAATTAATTCCAGGGAAAAGTTTGCCCATGAGGTCCAGATCTCAGTTTTGTTTTCCATTTATTAAAACTCAAGGCCCCGTGTTCTTCCTGCACTTTTCCAGCTGCTGCAGAGCCACACTGGCCACTCTCCCTCCTGGTTTCCTGGTTGGGCTGGGCGTGGCCCTGTGTCCCCTGCCCAAAGGACACGTCTAAATGTGGATGGTAGCACTTGGTCTGCACACCTGGTGCTGGGTCATCCCCAGCGCCTCCTGCCCCTGGGACTTCATCCCTCCTTGGAGTGGACCCGTGGCACCCTGGGCCAGGCCCTGACTGCAGAGCTGTGTGGACTTCGGCAAGGCTTGGACCTGCCTCTGGGGTCCTAAGTGTGGGTGCACATGGCACTGGTGAGTGCGTGGGCTGCACAGTAGTGGGCTGGGGCACTGGTGTTCAGCTCAAAGTGCTCAGCCAGGGGGAAACTTGGCTGCAGCCAGCCTGGCTGGGCACAGCCTCAGGGCAGGAAAGGGTCCTGTGCAGGCGGCTGGGGCTGGGTGGGCAGCTGTGTGTGGATGTCCCGGCGGAGGGGTGCAGCAGTCCTGGACCCCATCCCAGACCAGAAGGAGACTGGGGGGGATCCCGCCCCAGGCACCATTGCATCCACAGGGCCTGCACTGGCAGAATCTGGTGCTCACCCTGAGTCCTGCCCCAGGCTCTGTGGAGTGAAGCTCTCAGCCCAGCTGTAATTGCAGCTGTGGGTTGCGCTGGGGGCACCGAGTTTCTTAGTAATCAGGAGAAGGAAGAAGCATCAAAGCCTCCAGAGTCTCCAGTGTGTCTCGAGGGGTAATGAGTGGTCCGCTGGGGATGTGGAGTGATCTCTGAGGGCCATTCCAGGTTCAGTGGCTGGGTGCAGAGGCCACCAGCACTGTCACCCAGTGCCTCACCTGGCAGAAGACCCCAAAGATAGGTGTCACTAGGGGACCCTGGAAGGATGCAGAGCCCTTTGGGGGATGTGGTTGGGCTGGTTGGCACCCGATCCCTGGTGGAGGGCCCAGCGCTGGCAGGAAGCCAGGCTCAGAGCTTGGGTCCCTCCTGAGGGACAGTGGACATGGGGTGGTCACTGTGATATCCTCACTTGGAGAGGAGGCCACAGTAGGGCCTGAGCAGCCTGAGGCAGCCCTGCCTGGCACCCAGCTCCTAGGCTCCAGGGTGGCACAGGGTGCACAGTCAGCTGGGCACCCAGGGCTGGGCCTGCATGGCTGGCCTGGTGGTGCAGGTGGGTGCAAAGCTGGGGAAGCTCAAGGCCTCAAAAGCTCTTCCCCTGCCTGGCACCCAGAGCAAGGAGGGGTCAGGGCAGTGCCCAGGGTGGAGGACCCTGGGCCTCAGTACCACTGGCGGGGCATCCGGATGGCATTGAACAGGGCTGTGTCAGGATGCAGAGGGTGATCAGGCTGGTGGGGCAGGCTCTGGTGGCTTCAGATGGCCCCAGGTCACAGCGTTGCTGGGCCCCAGTGGGCTGTGGTGTTTCCTTTTCTCCCCGGCCCCTGGCTCCCCAGCCATGCAGCAGCTGGGCCCAAGCAACCCTGATGCCAGCTCTGGGGTCTGGGCAGTCCGAGGTGGGATAGGGTATGGGCCAGTTCTGCCAGGGCCAGGAGGCGCAGGACCCATGGTTGGGATGCTAACTGTAGCCTCCACCATCCTGGGGGCCACAGGTGGCCACTGGGGGTTGTCCTTTCTGGGCTTTCACTTTGGGGGCCTGTGGTGAGGGCAGATGCCTCCTCGGCCCTCCTGTTCCTTCCTGTTGTTCTGGGGTCTTAGATGAAACATGCTTCTTCTTCAGAAACTGGAACAGTCTGGGACACTTTCTAGGGAGGCCCAAGCCCAGCCTTCTGCCAGTTTAAGGCTTCGGCTGGACACACGCAGCATGCTCAGGGCTGGGAATGAGCTCGGGGCCTTGGTCATTTGCCCCAGCAGGGACTGTGCTGAGCCTCTCCTGCTGTAGCCGTGTCAGGCGGGGCCACGAGGAGGCTGGAGGCTGAGGGCTGGGTGTCCAGGTCGGAAGCCCGAGGCAGGCAGTGCGGCTGTCCAGGAGCAGGCTCTGCCCGACCGTGCTGGCCTCACCAGGCCTCCCCATGGAGACACCAGGGCTGGCAGGGCCTCTTCACCTAAGGTCACCAATCCCATCTTTTCTCTGTCTCTGTCTCTTTCCCTCTCCCTCTTTCTTTTTCTTTTTTCTTCATCTCCCTCCCTCCCTCCTTCCCTCCCTCCCTCCCTCCCTCTCTCCCTCCCTCTCCCTCTCTCTCTCTCTCCTTCTTTTTTCCTCTTTAGCAGTGCTGGCTTTCACACTGAGCTATAGCCACAGCCCTTTCAAACATTTTTTTTTTTCTATTACTAAGCGACCATCACATGGTGAATTTATTTGTACTCTAAAATAATTAAATAACATGCACCTTCCCACTGAGCGGCTTTATGGGTCATGGCCAGCATAGAACTTGGACAGGAAATCCTTTGGCCTTGGTGCTTCTGTTTCATGGAAGAAACTCATAACATGTGTCCGCTGCTTCCGCACTTTAACTGTTTCCTCCAGTTCCATCTTTCCCTTAATCACCAGAAGACCAACCACCCTGGGGTCTGTGACGCGGGCATTCTTCATAAACATTCCTCGGACTTTATCCTGCCCCTGTTTCACAGGGATGTCTAGCTGGAATAGGTTCATGGTGTTAGGCACCTCCCGGTACCAGGTGTGGTAGGGCTCGCGTACTCTCCGCTTGGCCTCGTTCATGTCCGGCTGAAAATGGGCCTCACAGAGGTGCTGGCTGCAGCAGCAGCCTGGCGTTCGCCGTTCACTGCCATCTTGGTCCCTTTTCAAGCATTTTTTAAAGCAATTTGACACAGGGTCTCTAGGTCACTAAGTTGTGCAACCTGGGTTCCAGTTTTTGCTCCTCCTGCCTCAGCCTCAGCACTGTCCCTGCGCTGGGACCTGTCTGCCTGTCCAGGCCCCCTCTGCCCCATTGGTGGGAGCTGGGTCGCAGCCCGCGGCAGGGGGTGGGGGAACTCCAGCACTGGCTCGGGTGCAGCTGCTGGCTGGGCTTCTGCTGCTGAGCTCTGCCGGGCAGCACCAGCCAGCAGCAGGCGCACGGCTGCAAATCTCTCCCCATCTGCCGGCTGCCTCCACTCTGTCGATAGCATCCTTTGATGAACAACAGGTTCTACATTTTGATGAAGTCTGATTTAATGATATTTCTCCGGTGTCACGTCCAAGCAGTCGCTGCTGTGTCCAGCGTCCTGTGCGCTGTGCCGTGTTCCCTTCTGAGTCTCAAACTTGCAGGTTATGCTCAGGCCATGTGGGGTTAATTCCTGTAATGGAGTCAAACAAGAGGGAAGGCCATTGGGGAGGAGGTATGGAGGACTTCAGCGGGCAGCTTCACCTTCAGAGAGCGCCAGGGCCCCTGGCACCCAGGCCTGCAGAGGGTGCAGGGGAGGGCGGAGGCTCCTTGGGCCAAGGGTTCATGGCCCTACCTGGAAGGTGCTTCGAGCCCTCCTGGAACCTGGGTGGCACACAGGGCTGGGTCTGGCTCCCTTCGAAGACCAGAGGCCAGGGTGGTGTTGTGAGACACTGCACCAGGTGCAGCTCTCCCCTCAGGCGGCGCCCGCCTCCCGTGGCCTCCTTCCTTCCTCCCCGCCCCTCCCTCCCCCTCCCTCTTTCCTTCCCTTCCTTTCCTTTTCTGACAAGCAGGTGGTCCCAGACCCCAGGTCAGGCATTGCTGTTTGTTTGTTTTGAAGCCATGTTCATGATGGTGCCCTGGTTGGCTTTAGATTGGTTCAAGCAATCCTCCAGCCTCAGTGTCCCAAGTAGCTGGGACTAGAGGAGCACCACTGAACCCAAGTCCTAAAAGTGACTTTGTAGGGAGACCTCTTGCCAACCAGACCCTCCCACACCTGCCGGGTGCAGGTCTTGAACTCAGAAGAAAGAAAACAGGCCAGCTGGAGGTGGGGGAACAGCAGCCCATTCCTGTAGGAGCTTCAGATAGGTGCGCCCTCTAGTGGCCAGAGGTGTGAGTGCAAATAAAGATTTTATCACCTGGGGCTCCCAGGGAGGGGAGCCGACCTAGGGAAGTGGGACCCGGAGCTCGTGTCCTCTGAGGCCCAGTGTGTCCTCCTAGCAGGTGTGTTAACAGCTGGCCCCGGTGGGTGTGAATTGTGGAGTGGGAGTCTGAGCAGAGTCCTTGAGTGGCACCATGGGGCTTTAGGGCTAGGACAAGTCCCCTGGGCAAGGTCCAGGCAGGTCCTCCAAAGGTAGACGTGAGGGGTGTGTGGGATGCGTAGGAAGCCCCGTCCTGCGTGGTGCAGCCCTGCTGCCTGCTCCCCATTCCCCGTTCAGATGCAGGAGCTGCTGCCCCTGGGCTGGTGTGGGGGGGCCTCCCTGCAGGTGGTGTTGGCCCACAGCCATCAGGGAAGCCTTCCCTCTGCTCATCTGCAGGCTTAGATTCTTCTAGAGCAGCAGTCAATAGGGCCGTTGTCAGTGCAGGGGTTGGGGGAACTTAACTCCTAACTGAAGATCAAGTGAATGCAGAGGCCTGGTCACCGCCTGGGGAGCTCTGTGGTGAGCCCCAGGGTACCCACTTGGGAAGATCAGGGCCCTGCCTGGCCTGGGCAGGGAACCGAGGGTCCAGGCAGCAGAAGCTAAGGCTCTGCTGGGGTTCCCTTTCCCCACTTTTGGCTTTGGCGCAGGACCCTGACTGCGACACGTGCGGAAGCTGGGCTGCGCTGGCTGCAGGCGAGGGAGTGCAGGCTCCTGCTGAAGCTTGGTGGGGTGAACTGCTGTGGCCTGGGACACCCTGCCCAGGCTCAGTAGGACTTGGGATACACACTCTGTCAATGTGCAAATCTTGCATGAGAACTTCAGATGTGCGAACACACTTGTTTCTGAGATAGGGCCTTGCTTGGATTTGACCAATTATGATTCCTTTGAGCTGCGGAGCTAATTCTGGCTGCTGGGGCACGTGGAGCTGTGCTGCCGGCCTGCCTCTAGTGGAGCCTCGAGGGCTTGGGCCTCCAGCACCCTAGCCCCAGACACAGAGGCCAGCGCTGTCTCAGGGCAGACGTGTCCCAAACTGGGTGTCCTGAGGAGCTACCCGGCAGGGGGGGGGTACGGTGTGAGGTGAGGCCACATCAGGTGATCTTGTGGGAGCCAGACCCTCCCAGACCCTGCCCCTCCCCCTGAGCTGTGTCCCCTAAGGTCACCCCACCTCACCAGGTGCTGTCTCCATATAACCATGACGAATGGGGGCCACCCAGAGCTGTGACTGCACCCTGCAAGTCTGGAAGGTGCCTGCCCTGCTCCAGGCAGGACGGCGGTGCAGGGTCTCAGGTGCCTCTACCCATTGCCCCTGTCCTTGTGCTGAGGCCCGGGGTGGCAGGAGGGACAGTGGCCATTAAATGTTCATAACAAAGCTGTCACTCCTGGGTGTGACCTTCTGGGGAGGCTGCTGGCCTTCGCAGAGGACGGGCCCCTAGGGAGGATTCAGAGGGGAGACTGCATCCAGGAGCCTGGTTGCTGGGCCCAAGTGGCCTGGTGTCCTGTGCCTGCCCTTTTCTTCTTGGGTTAGCATTTGATATGCTCACTGAGCGAACTGAGGTGATTTTTATAGACCAGCAGGACACTGTCAGGATCACTGAGGGGTGGGCAGTGCAGATGCCCCATGGGGTGTTCCTGGCTGGCGACACCCTCGTGCTGCCCTCTCCACTCATTGCAGCAATTTCTGCGCTGTCTTGAGCTCCAGCCTTTCTGATGGCTAAGGTGGAGTGGAATTGCAACTTCTTTTTTGTGAACAAAATTAAAAGAGGCACATGAATAAAATATGGGGGTCCATTATTCCTAAGAGTGTGATGGGAAAATGGTGTATAGTGTCAGAAATGCTACAAATCTGTGTTGTGTTTGCCACCTCTTCTGAACGGCCGGGCCAGTTGTCTGATTAATTGCTCTGCTTGGAGGCCATGTCCTGGAGAGGAAGATGTGGCATTCTCCCCTGGAATTAGTTGGGGGAGATTCCTGCTCTCTGTACAGAGGACATTCCTGCTGGAACATGGAAGCAGCTGGAACCAGTTCTGTGAGCTCTGACTAGAGCTGGGCCTCACCGAGAGGCACCCTGCACACCTGGCCCTCAGGAGGCATCCGGGGTCCCAGGTGGCTGGGCAGCTGCTGCAGGGCTTCCAAATGCTCTCTTCTCAGGTCTGGAGACTCAGGATCTCCATACACCCTGCCTCCCCCTGCGCCC
This sequence comes from Ctenomys sociabilis, assembly GCA_004027165.1. Taxonomy (NCBI): domain Eukaryota; kingdom Metazoa; phylum Chordata; class Mammalia; order Rodentia; family Ctenomyidae; genus Ctenomys; species Ctenomys sociabilis. Next base: position 25,274 of record PVKA01016159.1, on the reverse strand, counting down.
CGCCTGACCTGGACTCACTTGGTATTTCCAGCACAGCTGGGGTGGAGCTGCATAGCCACTGTTGTGGAGGAGGAAACTTAGCCCACGTCTGTGGCCGAAGCTCAGAGAACTGCCAGAGGCCAGCAGGGTTGCTGCCTGACAAATGCACACAGAAAGTGTGGCCAGCATCTGCAGGGGGCCTGTGGTTGTGGGGGAGGGGTGGTCCATGGTTCATGGCAGCATGGCGGCCTGGGGACACTGGGCAAGGTGACTTCACTCACACCCAGAGCCAGGGAAGCCCTGCTTAGAACCATAGGTAGAATACTGGCCACCAGGGTACGGTGTCCTGGGCAGAGGTGTCCTGTGGTTGGGAGTTTCGGGTCGGAGATGTGGACTCAGCCAGAGACTAGGTCTCTGGTGTCCTCACCACGTGAGGGACCAGGAGTGCGACTTACATGCCAATTGCTTGTGGGACATCCACAGCCTGTGTGTGCAGTAAAACCCCATGCTGGAGCACAGAGAACTGGGGACAAGGGAGAGGAAGGGCCAGGCCCAGCCTGCCCCGGCATGGGGCACCACCGTCTTGGGGAGGGCTCCCTGTGTGCTGCTTCTGTGTCTTCCTCCTGCCCGTGGGCATGGCCAGGGCTCCCTGGGCCTGTGGTCGTCTTCATGGCCACTCCCTTGCCTACCTCCTCCCCTATGCCTGCAGGAATCTCTGCTCTGGGGCCCACCCAGAGCTGAGTCCTGATCCTTGAGGCTGGGCTCAGGAAGCCTGGAAAAGTCTGGGCCACACGTCTTAGTCCATTCCTATTGCTGGGATAAAACACCCAATGTCCACACCTTCGGGGGCAGGGGTCCATTTGGGCTCATGGCTTTGGAAGGCTCAGTCCATGGTCAGCTGGCTCCTAGGCAGGAGCAGGAAGGCAGAGGGGCCTGGTGCACAAGATGCAGCATGTGTCATGGTGGGCAGGAAGCAGCAAGAGAAAGGAGTCAGGCAGGGGGAATGCCTCTGTCCAGGGCCCACCTGCAAGCAGGCCCTGGCCCCTGGGTGCACTCAGTCCTGAACATGGGAGTTGGAGGACTGCTGGTGAAGGCAGCACCCCAAGACCGGGCCCCTCCAGATGCCCCCTCTGGAAGCCATTCGAGGTACCAGCCCTCATGAGGTCACATTGTGGGCCACACTGGGAGAGGTCCTGACTCCTTCCTCCCTTCTGTCCTCGGTGGGTCCTGCCAGAGCTGGGCCTTCAGCCCCAGTGTCCTCTGGCCAGGGTGGCTTCTTCCCTGGAGCAGGGTGTCCACATCTGGCCTGTGCTCAAATTCCAAGTGCGCGCACGGGTCCCAGGTTGGGGTCCTCCTGCCTCTGGTGGGGGCCCCTGAGAAACATGCACAGGTGACAAGCTCCCTCGACTGGGCACAGGACATGTTAACTGTCAGACTTCAGCTTCGACTGGTTAACTGTTTAAAACCATGGCTTTATTGTAAGACTAAAAAAATGCTTGTTATAGAGGGTCTGCAAGACACTAAAACACACAAGGAAGAAAAGTAAAAATAAACCATCCACAGCATGACCACCCAGAGACAAACTTCTGCTAATATTTTTTGATGTATTTCCTTCCTAAAGTTGTATCTTCTGAGATTGCTATGCAGGGAACACAGGAGTGCTGTCCCACGTCCTCTCCTGTTCCTAAAATAGAGCTGTCTACTCCTAATTAAAAGTTCTTCATTACAGGAGTCGTACATTCTGGTCAGATTTCCACATATGGATGTGCTTTCTCTTGTCTCCTCTTTTCACACTAAATTATTGATGCCATGAATACAAACGAATCCCCCTCTCGACGGCGCCCCAATTAAAATGGAGTACAAAGCTGCCCAAAGTGCTGCATGGCCAGCTGCTAGGTTCAGCTTTTGAAGAATGCAGCCGGAGAGCTGAGTCAGCAGCCACCCTCTCAGAGCAAGCTGTATGCCCGGCGGGGGGCCCAGGCACTGCTGGGCACCTCCAGGAAGAGGGCATGAATTATTTAAGTCCAGGCCAGAGTGCAGCAGGACAGCCCTGCAGAAGGTAATTAGAGGAGCCGGGCTGCACACATGTCCTGTCCCCTGTGTTGGCTCCTGCCCATGCAGAGCCCCCAGCCTGGAGCCAGCCCAGCACCCACTTCAGGGATGGGGCTTCCAGGTGGGGCGAGAGCCGGAGTGGGGCCCGTGAGCCTCCTTTCCGCTGGGGTCAGCTGTGCTCCCTGCACAGCTCGGGTGCCACTCCTGTCCCCGAGGTGGGCGAGGTCTGCACTCCTCCCTGTGGACTCAGGGAGGTCAGCGCCCAGAGGAGGCTCACTGTTCCCCACTGCTCCATCTGCCCACACCTGTGGCGCACTTCCTGTTCAGAGGTGAAGGACTCTAGGTTCAGCCGAGGGGGCTGCGTGCAGCGTTGCCTGGCAGTACAACTCCGATGTGATCTCGCTCGCTCAGGCCAGAGTTGCAGGGCCACTGCACACCCAGAATTTCCAGATGGGGTGAACAAGGGAGACTCGGGCCACAACTGCCGTTAGCCTGCGGCAGGCTGGGTGGATCTGCACTGAGAACGATGTTCTTAATGTGAGCACAGTTTCTTTCCTCAGGAGGACGAGTTATGCTAGTCTGAGGCGCCAGCGCTGGTGATGGGAGGAGCTGGGGTGAAGCTGCCCCGGCCGCTGGGGGTCCCAGGAGCAGAGGCCGAGAAGGGTGGTGGGTGTGTGCTGCTGGGGAGGGGTCAGCACTAGGGCGGGTGGGCAGAGCTCAGCAGGTGAGGAGGGCTGGGGCGACGCTCCCGGCCCAGGCCATGTGCGCTGTGCCCGGACACGCCGTGCTCTGGCTGCTGGCCATCCAGTCTGCTGGACAGCTGCGGGAAGACTTAGCTGTTGGTGCGAGGCCTTATACCACAGCAGTGACATCCTGAGAGAAGCTCAAGAAAGGACGAGCAGACAGAGGGCAACGTGGCTCTCACGGCCGCAGCACTCAGCAGAACTCAGCCCCAGTTCTGCCCCGCTGGAGATGGTTCAGTGTCGCCCTAAGGAGGTCGAGGTGTCTTTCTATAGAAATGGCGACGTGATTCTAAAATTTATTAAGACATGCAAAGGATTGAAAATAGAGAAAATAATTTTGGAGAGTAAAAGTAGAGTTTTTTTCTGTTTTGAAATTTTAATTGCTTTTTATTGAAGATTGCACTGAATGCTAAATGTCCACCTTTACAGTAAACAAATACAGTAATAGTAAGTCACTAAAACAAAACACACTGCTAATCGCTGTTATTTTTCTGTTTGGGACAGTTTAAAGAATTTCTTTTGCCACACAGACAGGAATGTCCCTACATGAAGGCTCAGAATGGATCATGCTTTTAACAAACTTTAGACAGTGAGTCACAAAGACTGTGAACAGAGCATGTCACTGGTGGGTACAGGTCTAGACGGATTTGTGAAAATCAGTCATGTCTACTAACACATCCGAAGTGCTCTTGTATAAAATATCACGTGAAGAGAAGAATTTATCAACGTCTAACAGAGTGGGTTGGTTCTCAGCCAATCTGATGAGCTACCAGACAGTGATTCCCGAGACATACGGAAACGCAGCCCTGTTCTTCCTGAACCCTCCCCGTTCAGGACTTTCCACTCAATAAAATAGCTGAGAACCTGAAACTGAGAAAACACTTCTGAGTACAAACAGAGGAAGAAGAGGCTCACGCTGCTTGTTATCAACACTTGCAGAAACTACAGCAAACAAGGTGGCGTGATGTCGGGGGAAGGAGACCCACAACAGAGCAGAGTCCACGGCGTGAGGTAGCTCAGCGGACGGACGAGGTGCCTGCTGAGGCAAGCGCGGGGGCTGGGGCTCAGTTCCAGGCACCCCACACAGCACCGGCCCCGCCCCCGGAGTGCGCTGAGCTGGCTGCAGAGTCCGGGCTTGGCGGTGCGCCCCTGTAATCCCAGCACTCGGGAGGCCAAAAAACAGGAGGATCACCATGACTCTGGGCTGTGCGGGGAGACCCTGTACCAAATACATAAAAAGAGAAAAGAATAGAGTCTATAATTAGGCCTAAAATTGATGTTTGCTTTGAAAGAGAATGAATTTTAACCCTCATTTCATATCATACACAGACACTGACCAAAATGAGACCACAGATTGAGATGGAAAAGCTGAAACAGTAACATTACTAAAAAAAGAAAAAAAAAAAGAGGTATAGGAAACTGTTCAACATTATTATTAGGAAAAATAACAGAATAAGGAGACATCATTATACACACATTGCAATGGACAGCATTTAAAAGTATCGGCCAGCCACGCTGGTCCTTCTGGAGCTGTCGGGCATGGCGTGGTGCCCATCACCGGGTTAAGGGATTCATAACCCTGGGAAGCAGTTGGCTATTTTCTTGTAAAGCTAAACACACACGCTGTAGTGTGCAGCCCAACAACTGCCTTCCTGGATACTTGTTCCAGAAGAAAGAAAACACAAAAGACCTGTTCAAAGAGCTAAAAACAGCAAAGAAGCACATGGCTATTGGTGGTGGCTGCTATTGATCGTGACAAAGGACTATCCTGTATTGTTACAACAGATAGCTATGCAGAAATAAAAGGGAATTAAGCACAGCCTATGGTCAGATCTCAGATGTCCCTTGAAGGTCGCCGGTGTTCTGAGTGAGGCTGTCTCGAGGTGCTGGGATCACAGGGTGCTTTACTGATCGTGGAAGAGTCCACTGTCGGGCTCATGGCGGACGTGCTGTGGGCACCAGTGTGGGAGGCGGGTGCTGCCACGGGCCTCCCCCTGTGTCCTGCTGCCGTGGGTGGAGTGGCTGTCTTCCACCAGTCCCCCCTGCCACGTGGTTTCTGCCTTGGAGCCGACTGGCCGTGGACGGAGCCCCCGGCGTCGCGAGCCCAGTCGAGCCTCGTCCCCTCAGTGGTGGAGGCCAGGCACCATGTCACAGTGATGGGTGCACGGGCGTGTGCAGAAGCTCAAGGGTTTTCAAAGCACGTCATCGACAGAAGCCTGAAGCCAGGGTCTGTAGGCATGGATCTGTGTGTGCTAAGCCAAAGAGAAATGCTTTCACAGTGAGGATGCAAGTCCAGTCCTGAGGGGGCGTCTGGGAAGGGGTCGGGCAGCCCTGAGCATGTCACAAACACATCAGGGAAGACTCATGGGCCTGGGCTCTGAAAGGGTGTGTGTGTATCTTACGGTGAAGTGTGTACAAGATGACCCGAAACCAATTGGAGTACCCCTGTGGCTCCTTCCACATCGTCTGTGTTATTTGTTGGACACACACGTGCACACTTACAGGACATGTATACGCGAGCCTGCATTTTTATGTTCATCATTTCGTATGTATCCAGGTCAGTCAGCTTTTGTCGCTGTGACTAAATACCTGAGAAAAACTACACTAGGAGGAAAAGCTTATTTCTGACCCTGGCTGCAGTCCGTGGCTGGCTGGTCCACTGAGTGACAGAAACATGGTGGAAAGCTTGGGGAAAGCTCCTGGGGCTCTGGTGGCCTGGGGACTGGGAAAGAGGGGAGGAGCAGGAGGGCAGGGGGCAGGGCCCAGCAAGGCCCCAGGGCAGCCCCCAAGGTGCTCCCTGCATCCTGCCCCCCTCCTGCTCCACTGCTTCTTGGTAAGGACAGAGCCCCTGCTGAGGTTGGAGGCCTAAGGACCCAGCCGGCCCCAGAGCCATTGGCCAGGCAAGTTCCAGCAGTCTTTCAGGGACACGTCAGGCCCAAGCCACAGGGGACCTCTGCACACACCCGCTGCCTGCCCATTCCGGCTGCCACACCAAACCTCCCAACCCAAGTGGCTTAGAGATGACAGATGCTGACTTCTCAGCCTTCCTAAGGGGCACCTGCTGTCCCTTTTGTCTCCAGGGTTAGAGCCCAGGCCTCCCTGGGGTGCTGGCTTGGATAAGTGCACCCTTCAGTGGCTCCCATGCATTGCCACAGCTGCCACCCTGTCCCAGGCCGGGGCATCCCTTGTGCTCGGGCCCACAGGGTTGCAGTGACCTCCAGGACTGCACCAAGCCCCATGCTGTTTTTGGTCAGCAGTGTTCTCACATTTGTTGCAGCAGAAGTGAAGGAGCGCAGAGGGTGGCTAGGCTGGACCCTCTTGGCCTGGAGACATGGATGGGCTGGGAGGGGACCCCAGGGGGCCCGGCTGTCAGGGCTCAGCTGGGGGCGGGAGTGTTGCCCACCACAGTTGAGTCCTGCCCTCTGGGACCCTGGTTGCCTGAAGGAGGAAGACACTGAATCACAGACGTCCAGGTGCCCAGTGCCCTCTGCTGTCCCCAGGAGTGTAGCAAGCCTATCAATGTGCGTAGTCTTTCTGAGCCCCATTCCCAGGAGGGGACAGGCCCTGGGGTAGGGGCCAGGGTCCCTGCCTAGCCTTGGATGCACACCACTGAGAGCTTGGTCCTCATTTGCTGACTGGACATGGATGGCGCCGGGTCACGGTAGAGGACTCTGCCTGTCCCTGCTGTGGGTCAGTTTCAGATGCTCCGAGAGCCGCAGTGTCAGCATGGCTTTACCATGGCTACTGTGGGGAACCCTGGACCACAGGGCTGAGGGCTACAGGATGAGAGAGCCGAGGGGATAGTGGTTGGGTGGCAGGACAGGCACCTCAGGTGTCAGTGGGCAGTGGGTGTGGCTCAGGGTCCCCAGGTAAATCAAGGCCATGTGATTCGGGGGAAAAATAATGACATCTTTTAGAATCAGTCTTTCAGTTTTTTTCCAGGCAAGAAGCTGCCCTGGATCATGGGAGGCGTAGAGGTCCCTAACCTGAAGTCTGTGGAGTCAGCAGTGTGGGGGTGACCTGGTACCGGCTGCCCATAGAGATGACGAGCCCCTGCTAGGCCGCATGGCACGCCTGTTCCACACATGCGCTGCCTGCACAACTGTCCACATCTGTGGCTCCTCAGTGAGGTGTCTTGTCACTGGCCAGAAGGAGAGATGGCTGTGCCCAGTACTGGGGCCCTGGCACAAGCTTGGGGGTGATGACGGCCAGTGCACCAACACCGTGAGCTCGCCTCCGCATGTGCGGACGTCTGAGTCCCTTGCGTGTTGTCGCAAGACATGCTTTTGTTTAGCACCTGTGCGATGTGTTCATTTCTGCCTTGTTTTGGCACAGGCACGCTGGCAGGTCTGTCCCTGGGACCCCACAGTCCTTGGGCTTTCCTGTTAGCAGCCATCAGGTGTGGGCGGGCCAGGCCGGGCTGGGCTTGTCCCTGGCTGTCCTGGGAGGTGGCTCTCGCAGCGGCTGTGTGTGGGCCCAGTGGTCCTGTTATTCCTGGTTATTCTAGTGGTTTGTCCCCACCGCGGGTGAGGAAGCTGTTCATAGCCAGTTGTGTGTGTCTGGCCCATTGGAAGGAGGATGCGGCTGTGTGGACCTGAAAGGAGAGGGGAGGGAGCCAGGGCCTGCAGGAAGGGCTGCTGTCCTCACCTGACCCATCGCGTGTGACCCTGCTGGGGACCCACCACGTCCCTCCTCGGAGGGCAGGTGTCTAGGCGGACTTATCCCTTCTCCCCCTCCCTGGCCACTTGGCCCTGGGCCCTGTCACCACACTGTACTACACTGAGGTTGTCTCTGTCCCCATGGTCCCACAGGAAGCCCAAGACTCTCAGGGTCCCCTCACCCCAACCATGTAGCCAGCACCCAAGCCCTACCTGCTCACAGAGCCCTGATCTCATTGTGACAGGTGCTGGAGTTTGTGGGACCCCTGTCAGACTTCCGAGGGATAGTGCGATGGGCAGTCTCCAAGCAGAGCCCTTTAGACCCCCAGTCTTAGGCCCAGAAATGTCCCCTCCCCTGCTCTCTGTGTGACTCCACTGCCTGGTGGGTCCTGGTGCTCCCTCTCTCCATGCCTTGCACTCTGGGATCTGCAGGTGTGGCTCTTTCATCTCCAAAGATCCAAGAGCCAGGCTCCAGGGAGGCCAACCCACAGCTACGCTAGGCCCAGTGCCCAGCTTGTGAGAGCTGAGTCCTCGTGCTGGGCAGGGGCAACCTCTGCACCCCTGAGCTCTTGCTTCCAGCACTTGGCCCCTGGGAACAAGGGTGTTTGTGGGGTTTGTGGGTGATTTCCCCTCTGGTGTGAGGCTGTAAAGGAGGGAAAATAATTCCTGGTCCCCTTGGAACTCTCAGTTGGGATCCTGGGACACAGGAGATCTCAGTGAGGGAACTAGAGTGCGCTGGTCACAGCCTCACACATCCTCGGGTGCCAGTGAGAGCCGTTCTCCAGGCAGCTGGGACTGTCACCTGCCAGGGTGGGGCCAGGTGGGCTGGGAACTCAGGTGCATGCAGAGGGATCAGCAGGGCTTGCTGTGTGGGTCTCAGGGCTCTCTGCCTGGGAGGGTCTAGCTGGGCTGCCCTTTGGCAGAGGGCGCCGCACTGTGTATCCACGTCTTGCCTTGGGGTTAGTGGCTTTTCATAGAGGTGCTATTGCACTATCACTTTCAGCTCGTGCCTAAGTGGAGAATCAGTGGTCCTTTAGCTGGGGGAGGTTGGCCTGGGACAGGTGCTGGGTCAGGGTCCTAGTGGCTCATTCCCAGCTGCTACACAGCCTGTGTGATGTCAGCGGCCCTGGGCTCAGCAAGGCTGTGATGCAGGATCCTGAGGACAACATGCACTGTGTGCCCAGGTGGACTCTGTCCGTGACGTGATTGCTTCTGTGTCTGCTAGGGCAAGCCCATGCCAGGCAGGGCCAGGCGGCCGTGCTTGTCTCTTAGGCCATGTGATCCAAGGTGGGGGCTCCAGTGAGTCTGATTTCAGAGAACGCCCTGAGCCTCTGCAGCACAGGACAGGAGTGACAGGAGTCTAGGTCTCAGCCCCAAATCCATGTGCCTCTTTGACAGGGTGGCCCTCTCCTTCCAGGCTCTCTACTGTGGGCGGGGAGGCTGCCCCAGATCTGGGGGGCAGCTCCTTCTCCCAGCCTCGAGAAGATGGTACCCCCAGCATCAAGCACAGTCCCCACATCCCAGGGAGCTGGTGGCCAGGCTGCCTGACTGCAGCAGGAGGAAACGGGGTGTGTTATGGCACCTCAGGCTTGTGCTTTCCTTCCCACGTGTCGTGAGATCTTCTGGGTCCCTTGGTCTCTGGACGCCAGGTGGGCAGTTTAAGCACAATAGCTCTGGCCTGTGGACACCTGGGGTTAGGCCCCATGGAGCTTGAGCAGTGAAAGAGCCTGCGTCCCAGGTGACCCTGTCTCAACACGGTGCCTGGTGCCCTCCACAGCCCAGGGGCTCAGAAGGAGACACTGTAGTGTGGTGTTGCCACAGGCACAGAGAGGTCCAGCCTTTCAGGGCTTGGAAGTCGGGTCTGAGGCCCACTGCCTGGAGGCTAGGAGCCCCGGGGGCAGGGGACCCGGCCCCAACTCCGAGCAGGTCACAGAGGGAGCAGGGTCCCCTCTTCCTCCTGTACTCTGCAGCCCAGGAGGCCACAGCTCCCTTAGCCCACCTAGGGCTCCATTGTCTGCTGTCGGGTTCCCTGTCAAGGCTGGGTCCAGGGAGCAGAGATGTCTCATCCACTGGGTCTCTACCACCAGGATGCCCACTGCAGTGTGGAGGGGCCTTGAGCAACCTCCAGCTCTGGGAACACAGAAGCCAGGAAGACCTTGGCGTCCGTCACCCAGCAGCACCAGCTGTGCACCCACTTACCACCCCCTGCCCTTCTGTGCTTCTGTGGGCCAAGGGCTGGGGCAGAAGGCCTGGATGGAGTCTGTGCAGCCCAGCTGGGGCCAGTACTGCCTAGGTCATGGGTCACAGGGGCATCAGGGCCACAGTGGAGAGGCCCATGCGGGGGAGGGCGGGTCATGGGCATCTCCTGGGCTAAAGGGAGCCAGCAGGGAGAGACTTGCTTCAGAAGCTCTTCTTTACCTCCTGGGCAGAAGACCCCATGCATGATGCCTGCTCTCAGTTCTGCTTGATCTTCCCACTTGCCCGTCCGGCCGCTTTCCCTGCAGATCCAGCAGTGCCCCTGTGGGTCTGGAGTGCCCAGTGAGGGATGTGCAGAGCCGCCAGCTGTTTATCCAGGACGAGCCACACAGCAGGTCCAAGTCATGGGCTTCGGAGACAAGTTCTGTGCCACCTGGGACATGTGGGCTTTTGCGCTGTGGCCCTTACGTGGCCTGTGACTGCTTTCTGCAGATGCGGAGTGGCCACAGGCTCACAGGCTCTGCCCATGGCGGGGCTCTATCCCCACGCTGTGCTGGGTGGGTGGCTGTGGGGTGGGGGGACCTTGGGCAGCAGTCCTACCTCCGCCTCACCCTCACACCCCACTGGGCTGTGCTGCAGCTTCCCTCAGAGCCGGCTGCACACAGGTCTTAAGTGCCGGGAGGTTTATTCCTACAAGCAGTTTGGCTTGCTATTGTAAAAGTTAATCTTTACAAAATTTGTATTTTTTTACTGACAGATAAAAATGAGATTTGCTTGGTCATATTGATTTTCCAGATCCAATAGTTTTCAGAACTCTCACTCATTCTAATAATTTTGGATGTGATCTGGTATAAATTTAGGTAACTGCATAGTTGACCAGCAACGATCTTTCCTTCCTTTGCACTCGGTGTCTGGGTTTCCCTCTTGACTTACAGCTCTGCACACTGAGCACAGAAGGTGTGGAAAGTAGTCTGCATCTTGGCTGTGACCCTGAAGCTCAGGCAGGTACAGGAAGGAAGGTACAGGCAGGACCCAGCCCCCTGAGCGGTGCCCGAGCCCGAGGGAGGGCAGCTGCCTGCGCAGCCGCAGGAGCACCTCCACCGGCTGGCACGGCCCCGTGCGTGCTCCTGGCTGCCTCTGGCCTTTTGTCCTGAGGCCTCGCTGAGGTTGGCACCTTGCCCACGGGTCTGTGGCTGGCCCCTCCCGTGTGCATGGTGCAGGCATGCTGCTCATGCAGAATCTGAGGAGAGGTTTGCGGGAGAGCCGCTGGGTGAGTGCTGGAGGAGCACTTCTCATTCCTTCTTTAAAGTTTTATGGCTGCTCCGTGCTCCTACAGGTCCCCTGACTCAGCCTTGCCCACCTAGAGCATCCCATGGAGTTGTCCCACTTTGCCCAAGGGCTCAACTATTTTGTACATTTTAATAATTCACTTAAGCTCCAGCTGCTTATCGATTCGCCTCTAATTCTACCTCCACAGTGTTTGTAGGTGAGTGTCTGTGAAGTGTTAGCTTGTGTTCTCCCCCACGTGTATTTCTGTTTTAGCGTTTTCATTCTGGACTCTGTGATTTCCTCTATTTGAGCTTCCCGTTACCTCGAGTGCAGTGGCCTCCACGGGACACGAGGTGGATCAACTCCCACGTTTCTTCTGTCCTAAGTGTGTGTGGCTGTAGGTTCCCATGAAGTAATCCTGCAAACGCAGCCCCCACGTCTCACATCATACATGGACCTGACTGACCCTGGAGATCGGGCCGTGTCCATGTCCCCTTGCTTCTGAGGAGCTGACATTGGCTCTGGAGCTCCCAGCCACCCCAGGTCCTTTTCAGCAGCCACCTGAGGTCCCTTCAGGAGACCAGAAAGTAGATGTGTCTCAGGGCGTGGGCATCTCCATGCTCAGTTTCACGGCTGTGTCCTGGGTGCCAGCTGGCCCCGGGAGAGGGGACCATGGGGCTGTCTATCCTCGCTTCCCCAGTTAATGATGTGGGCTCTGGGCTCCGAATTTGGTCAGAGATGCCTGTGGCTGCACGCATTAGGCCACGTGTTTTCAATTATTTTAAGGGATGATTAGACTTCAGCCTGCCCTGTGTAAGGGCTCCCAGCACTGTCAGGGGCTGGGTCTCAGAGGCGCCCCCTTCTGGGTCAGCACCGTGAATGCAGGCAGCAGGGGCCACCTGTTGCTGGCCTCACTAGTGCATAGGGATGAGCGAAACCCAGCCACAGGCATTTTAAACAAAAGGGAGGCCACGGTATAAATGCCATCTTGCCAGTGGGTTTTTTTTTTTTTTTTCATTTATGTCCAACCTTGGGCTTTCTTTTCTATCAATATTTTAAATTTACCTCATTTTTAATGGTCCATGTTATTCTACAATACAGATTTTTAATAATGCTATTTGTCTTTTTATTGTCCTTCCTTTTCTCCAGACTTTAGTGTTTAGAACAGATTTAGACTTATAGGGAAAGCAGGAAGCTAGCACGGGGCTCTTCAGACCCCACCCTGGCCTCCCTTGCCATTAGCATCTCCTGTGACTATGGCACATTCATCACAACTAATGGGCCAGCTCTGATACCTGATGATCAACTGCAGTCCACGGCTAGTTCGGCGTCTGTGTCCTCCCCTCATGTCCCTCTGTTCAGCCGCAACGTGGTCTCAGTTGTGACAGTTTCCTGAAGTTTGGTTCTGAGCACCGGACAGTTCTGAGGGGCGCTGTGTTAGGGCTTTGCAAGGCCCCTCACCTGGGACTTGTTTGGAGTTTTTGTCATGGTGAGCTTGGGCTGTGGCACTCAGAAGAAAGGCCTCAGAGCTCAGCTTCCTGTCCCACAGCCTGCTGGGGACCTCAGTGTCCCCCGAGCATGGATCTCGCGCTATGGTTCAGAGCTTGACATCCCCCAGGGCCTCCCCAGGTGGGAGGTTAGGGAAGCACCTGAATCAGAGGGGCTGATGGCTGCCAGGTGGGGTCTGGTTGGGGCTGCGCCTCCCACCCTTGCTACTTCCCGTCCACCATGCCATGAGCCGCTCTCCTGTGCCAGGCCCCTGTGCCACGCTGCCCTGCCTTGGAGCAGCCGACCAGGGACTTAGATGTGAGGCAGGATAGAGCTGGCCTCTTCTTGAAGAAGAGGAGACGCGCCACTCACCCTGGGGTGCTTGCAGCGTCCTGCACCACGCAGGGACTGGGCTCTCCGCTGCCCCCCCACGAGGTGGCTGGGCTCATGGCGCATTTGCTTCCTCTCCCACCCAGGAATGACACAGGGCGATTTTCTTGGTAACTTCCAAGAGTTTTCGGTTTGTAATTTGCCTCTAATCATTCTGATTTCGTTCTGCTGGGCTCAGCAAATCCGTCTCATGGGGCTCGTTGTTCAGAATTTATTGCAAGCCTTTGTCACTTAATATGAGTTCCTTTTCAGTGAATGTTCTGGAGGTGCTGGGAAACAGACTCCTTGCCGCAAACAGACGACCCTCATGCTATTGGGGTGTGTATTTGACAAATATATGGCACATGCAAGAATTTATCTTGATGTTCATATATCCTGCGTCCCAGCTTTATATTTTTCTGCATAAATTGTTACAGACTGAGAAGGTGGTAAAACCCCTACCTGATGCTGGGATTTTATCATGTTGCTATACTTTCAAATGTCTTCAGCTTTGTAAATTTTTCATACATTTTTGTTAAGCAAGTGGAGAGTAGCTGTGGATTTATTATGATCTGTACACTTTTCTCCATTGAAACACCTAATTTTTCCTGGTTAGGAGAAACCATTTTGCATGCTCAAGTGCTGCACTGCTGTCTGATTGCTGGCTTTTTTCTGAGCCCCCGCACTCACCTCAGCCTTCACTGAGTGGGGCGGGCTGCACAGGCAGGTGTGGTCTCCTCCAGGGAAACCCTGTAGCCAGGATGTCCAACCTTGCGTCCAGCGTGGCCAGTGGAGTAGGTGCCACCAGGGCCCCCTGCTCTGCCTCAGGCCTCTGTGGCCTGCTCGCTGCTGCTCCTAGCTGGACATCCAGAGAGCAGAGAGGGTGCCCACAGCCTTGGCCCTGGCTGTCTCTCTGCCAGGTTGGGGTGGCTCTGCCCCTCCTGTTCCCAGGTGTTTCAGGGTTACGGGTGGCTCTGGGTGCTGGCAGCTGCAGCCTCCCTCCTGCAGCACTGTCCTCCCTTGCCTCCTCCACCCGCACCCCTCGAAGCCTGGCTGGGTGCCTGTCGAGACCCCAAGAAAGATGGGTTCTCCATGTTCCACCCACCTTGCAAGCATTCTGGGAAGTGTCTTGGCCTTTGTCAGAAGGCAGCCAAAGCTGCCAAATATTTTGGTGGCAAGTGTGGAAAACCAGGATCTTTGGGCCACTGTGTGGGAGACTTCAGAACCATGTTTCTCAGACAAAGAGAAATGGACCATGGCTCAAGGAGAGGGCAGTGGTGAGACTGAGCTGTTTACACCTCTTGTCCCCAGGCAGGGCCAGTGCCGAGGGCTCTGTGTCTCCCTGGGGAGGCACAGACTCAGCCAGGCTGCCAGTGCCAGTCTGCACCAGAGCCTACCAAAGTCAGATAATTCTCAAGGCCAGAATCATGAGGACTATGGTTCTGGGAGACTCCAGGTCTGTGCCCAGCATGACAGAGAGGACACTCGAGGGCTGGGGAACTGATCTAGGGGCAAGGAGGAAGGAGTAGAGTTGAATGCAAGAGGTAATATGAAAGGGAAGAAGGAAATGAGCTGGGGAGGGGGAGGTGACCATAGGTGACCCCTGGAGCCTGGACTTAGATCCCCAGGACCCCTGAGTCCTCCTGTTTCTCAGGTCCCCCACCCCCTGCTATGCCAGCCTAAATCCCACCCTAGAATTTGTTTAGGGGACAAGCCACAGCCACTGTGTGGTCTTGGGAGGCACAGTGTGGCTGTGGGAGGGGGCTGTCTGGGGTGCCCACGTGAAGCTAGTGGGGGCCCACGGGCCCTGGGGCCTCTGTGCACCTGTGGCTTTTCTCTTCAGCGGATTGGTGGGCTGTGTCCTCTCCAGAGCTCTGCGTGCTGACCTGGGCGCTCCCCATCAGCCAGCTGTGCTGCTGGAGTGGCGCCAGCACTGTCCTCCTGTGGCAGGTGGGCTTCTGGCCAGCAGCAGCAGCAGCAGCTCTGCCAGCGCTGGGTAACCCGGTGTCTGTGTCCCCCGCACACAGCCCATGGCCCTCTTGGCTGGGGTCCTGCAGAAAGCCCGGGACCCAGGGGCCCTGGATGGCCCATGTGGTCGCCGTCATCCCAAGGCACTGGGGACCTGTGCTGTGCCCAGCAGAGTGGTGAGGAGTGGGCTGCAGGACCCTGGGCCAATGTCCCGAGTGCCCGCAGAGTCTCGGAGCTCATTTATGCGAACTCAGTCGTGTCATAAAGTATTTAAACGACTGTAGCATTCTCCATATTTTATTTTTTCCTTTTGGAGCTTATGACAAATAACTTGGGTTTCATGAAATATATATTTTAAATGTCTTTGCCCACCAAAAGAGCAGTTCCCTAGCATGTTAATTAGACTGGGGAGATGAGACTGAGGCTCGGGAGCATATTTATAATGTGCCTTATTAATCATCGATGGTTTCCGAGAAAATAATTATGTTGGACAAATGATAATATTTTGCTCTTATAACTGTGTCTCTACATTTATTCAAAACTCTTGGTTTTTCCCATTTGGCATTCTATTAATTATTCTTCTTGGGGTGACAGATTGTTTGCGACTTCGTTTGTAACAGTTTTTCTGATCCGATCTCCAGTCTCACTTTGGGGATGGTTTTCTCACCTGTGTCCAGGACCTGTGATGGGAGGAGGCTGTGACCATGTTGGGGGACTGCAGGGGACATGGCCTGGAGCGGACACCCTGCGGTCAGCCACGTGGGGTCGTGAGGTCCAGGGTTCTCCAGCTTCCCGGGAAGATGGGGCAGTGCTACCTGCTCTCTGGGGTTGCTGGGGACAGAGTAGCTGTGAGCCCAGGCTTGGGCGGGGGCCTCAGGATGGCCTCAGTCTCCTGGTCCCGACACTCAGGGCCTGGGTCTTGGTCTACTGCACCTTTCACTTGAGTTCTCCTCATCTGCACCCCAAGGACTGGCCCAGACACTGCCAGGTCCCACCTGCCGATCTGTCCCTGTGAGCCTCATCCAGCCTCTCCACCTGCTGCAGGCCCTCACCACCCCTCTACCCTCCTCCACCCTTACCATCAAGGCAGGCTCCTGGGGAAGGCTGGGGAGCACTGGGGGCCCCAGAGGCCCTGGGGCCCTCTCATCCCCCTCCATCATCTGTGGGCTGGTGACCCTTGTCCTCTGCAGGTGGATCATCAGGCTGCTGAGACAGGAAGGACGAAGCCCTGGAGCTGACAGCCTAGGAGTCTCCCTCAGCCTGCTGAGGGAGACCTAGCAGAGTCCATGCTAGTGGATGGGAGCTGGGGACCCAGGAGGGCAGGTGGGGACAGAGGCAAGCCTGCTGTAGGGCAGTGAGTGATATGGCGTCCTCCTGCCCTCCCTGCCTGTTCTGGGGGAAGAGTCTCCCTCCTGGACTCTGCGTGTGGAGCCGACACTGTCTTCTGCTCCAGGCACTGAGCAGGCGCTGACTGTGCTCTATGTCCCCGGGTCTGGAGGGACAGCAGCCGTGGCCGAGTGAGGCCCAGGCCCCGGCCACCTTCCGTGGGCTCAGCCCAGCTCGCAGTGGTTGGCAGCATGAGGAACACGGCTTCCTTGGGGCCATGGCACTGGGAGCCTTGGTGCTGCCAGCTGAGACTCCAGTCCCTGCAGAGAGCGGAGCAACTAAGCACCACGCAAAGCCCACTTCATGCCCAAAGTTCTGGCCAGGAGCTGGTGACGAGTGATTGCTGTGGAAGGGAGCACACAGCTGGTGGCCCAGCTGCTGTTCTCGGCCGAGGATAGCGATCAGCATGGCTCCTGCCGCGGCACAGGTGGAAATGGATGTGAGCAGTTGGCGTGGAGCTGCGTGGAAACAGACTAAAGAAGCAGAGATGCCCTGAGCTCATGATGGCCTGGGAGGGGAGAGAAGGGGGAGACATAACTACTGCTCCCGACGTCTTAATCGTCTCCAGCAGGCAAGCGACGATGTGGACGCTGTGTGCACGACCTTTGGGGTGAAGTGCCGCGTGTTGCCGCAGCTGTGGGGGCTGGGTGCGCTGTGGACTCCTTCACTTTGAATGAGTGCTCACGGTGGGCGGCGGGTGAACTGGCGGGAGAGCCGAGATCACGGGCCTGGCGGTCGGGTCGGCCCGGGGACGGAGTTGGGCCTATTCGGCCCTCAGCCCTGCCCTCTCCCTGTTTGGGAGGGCAGTGACTCGGCCGCGTTTGGAAACTTGCACGGGCATCGACTCAGTGCGGAAGGCACCGCTGGAGTCTCCTCAGTGTACAACCGCGTGCTTCTACATTGCGCTCAAAGAAAGCTATGTGTAGAATTTCAAACTGGTAGATGTTTATTGGAGGCATCTATCGGCATTTTCCAATTTCATGGGTGCGATAAACATGGTTAAATGTCCTGAGGACATTAGTGAGCTAAGTCCTGTGTCACTCAGAGGGACATGCCAGGGCTGACCTCTCTGCTCCCCACTGAGCAAGGCTCCGCGCCTGGGGTCCTAAGAGGGCCTTGGGCTGCGGACACATGCACAGTTGGTCCTGTCCCTGTCCCTGGGATCAGGCCTAGGAAGCCTTTGATCTACAAGCACACACTCCTTATTCCTATGTCCAAGAGACAGGTTCCCCATGTGACAAGGATCTCTCCAGAACATTCCCTGGAAATCAACAGCTCATCTGTGTCTTCTCTACATCACGTGGGCACGTGGGTCTGGGCTAGGCACACAATACCGCTTGTAGATTGCTTTAGGCGCTCCTCTGCCAGCTAGGCGGGAGGAGATGCATGCAGACCCACACGCAGGTGGGCGCCTACTGTCGAGAGCCTAGACAGGCCCAGGCCTCCGGAAAGCCAATGCTGACTTCCAAGATGAGTTCTCTATTGGCTGTGGGGTGACAGTTCTGTTTTCTCTTTTCTGTTGCCATGGATACTCCCTGGAAAAGCTCCAGGGATCCCAAGGCTGTGTCCATCTTCATCCACGCAAGAAATGCTGAGCCCTCCGGGGCACAGCTCTTCCAGGGCTGCAGCTTCTCACTGCTTTTCTGAACAAAGGACACACTACCTGCACATGGCAAAGCTAAGCACAGGGAAGGGCTGTGTCAATTGCCTGGCTTGTACCAGATCTGCCCAGAGACAAGGCCTGGGAGACAGCTCCACTGCCAGGTGCCACCTCCCCTGCACTACCATGCCTTGTCAGAACACTTGCTGCACCGATAGGATGGATAGGTGGACGGGTGAACAGGTGGGTGCATGGTTGGCGATGGGTGGGAGGATGACGGCGGACAGATGGACGGCTGACAGATTGTTGGGAGGGTTGGTGGACAAGCTGGAAGAGCCCGATTCTCAGGGCATTTTGAGGTGGTCAGCATCTGCTTTGCTGGGGCTGGGAAAGCTGCAGCGAGGTGGAGCCCCCCATAGACATTCCCTCCTGATGGCCCATCTACCCAGTCCTCAGGACGCTGTCCGGCGCTGTGCATTGCTCCTGGTATAAGTAATGCCTGCCTGTGAGGAAGCAGAGGGTGGGCAGTCCTGCCAGAACTCTGGCACTGACCTTGGGACCCAGCTTTTGGGGTCAAAACTGAAACGGCTGCCCAAAGACACTTCTTGAGCTGGGGAAGCTCCTGTGGCTGGTAGGAAGGCTCTGAGGCGAACTCCAGACCATGGCTGGGGAGTGAGAGGCAGCCTCAGCCGGGCGTCGGAAGTGTGTGTGTGTGCATGAGTGTGTGTGCATTAATGTGAGTGTGTGTATGAGTGTGAGTGTGCATGTGTGCACATAAGTATGCACGTGAGTGTGAGTGATCGTATGAGTGTGAGTGCAGGAGAGTGTGCGTGAGTGTGAATGTGAGTGTAGGTGCACACACGAGTGTGGATGTGTGTGCACACAAGTGTGAGTATGCATGAGTGTGAGTGTGCATGTGTATAATGTGAGTGCGAGTGTGTGCATGAGTGTGAGTGTGTGTGCGCACACAAGTATGCACATGAGTGTGAGTGTGTGCACA
This sequence comes from Ctenomys sociabilis, assembly GCA_004027165.1. Classification (NCBI taxonomy): domain Eukaryota; kingdom Metazoa; phylum Chordata; class Mammalia; order Rodentia; family Ctenomyidae; genus Ctenomys; species Ctenomys sociabilis. The sequence continues at coordinate 6,566 of PVKA01016159.1, read as the reverse complement.
CAAGTGGGAGTGTGCATGTATGCGTGAGTATGTGCATGACAGTAAATGGGCATGAGTGTGAGTATGCACATGAGTGTGCACACGAGGGTGAGTGTGTGCATGAGTGTGAGTGTGCACACACGAGTGTGTACACGAGGGTGAATGTGCATGTGTGCATGATGTGAGTGTGTGTGAGTGAGTGCGTGCACACAAGTGGGGATGTGTATGAGTGTGAGTGTATGTGTATGTGCAAAACAGTGAGCATGAATGTGAGTGTGCACACGAGTGTGCACATGAGGGTGAGTGTGAGTATGCCGAGTGAGTGCGGGTGATGCCTCACTCTATCTAGAGAGGGCTCTCCTGGATTTCAGCCTGGTCAAGAGTAAACAATTAGCATGTGGGATGGTTCATGTCTCCATGTCCCCCACGGCCTTGCGAGTCACGACCGGCTTCTGTGGTTGGCTCAGGGTCCAAGGCTGGGGTTGTGGGTGTGAGTGCTACCCCCACCCCGGGCCGGCAGCCTTCGTACTGTATAAGAGAGGGAGGCTTGCTTTCTGCACGGCTCCCCCTTTTGTTGTCTGCTACCTCATGAACTGCCTCCTCTGCCACGCGCCACTCTGTCTCAGAGCCAGCTGGGTATGGACTCAAGCATCCACACACTGTGAACTACATAACCAAGATGTACACAATCATCTCAACTTATACAGGAAAATTGTGTCACAAAAGTTGGCATCCATCCACGATTAAAACAAGAAATAAACCCAGCAAAACAGAAATAAAAAGAAACTTCCTTGGCTGATGAATGCCACAGCCTCAGTGATGCTTATCAGAGCACAAGGCTGCAGGCCGGCCAATTTCTCCCAATCCCAGAGGCTGGAAGCCTGAAGGCACGTGAGCTTGGGGCTCCCCGTGCTCCTTGGTCAGATCCCTGTCACCATCTGCTGTGGCTGGGAGACTGGGCTCTGGACACGGGCATCACTTTGTGGGACAGAGGGCAGTGAGCAGATGGGGCTGGGGGCAGGGTCCCTCCCTGTGGTGGCGCAGTGTGGACGGCAGCCAGACAATGTGATCTGGACATGTACGTCCACCCTGTATGCTCCACGGCTTTCTGGCTCCTTGGGGAGTCGGCCACAAGGTCCCTTCTATCACCTACCTGTTCACCTTGCCTGATTCCACATTTCCTGTGAAAATGGCTTCCCAACACCGACGCCCTGGCTCTAATTATAGCACAGATTGCGTGGGGAGTTTGTGGCCTGTACCGTGGCAACCAGATTAAGCAATTAACCTTGATGTCACTGTAATTATTAAGATACGTTAGCAAAATGAGCTAATTTCCCCACAGGATGTTGAACTGAAATCAACTTCCACTCTCTTTAAGATGCCAAAATAGGAAATGTTAATGGGAAATTACGCTTGGATGTTTAATAAATCTCCCAGGCCTGTAGTTCCTTGTCATTCTGGGCTGTGGCATAACTTGGAGGTGCCCACTGGCTGGCGGAATGGCTGTGGCCCAGGGCAGGCTGAGTCCAGGTCCTGCAGCTTGGTACTACCCTGGGGCCAGGGAAGGGGCTCAGAAGAGGGCCCTCGCCTGGCATTACAGCTCTGTACAGCCCAAGATGGGCCAAGTGGCACTGGGTCCTGGGTTCCTAGCTTCCTGGCACAGGGAACAGGGTGCCCCTGGCAGGCCCACTCCTGCCTCTGAGGGGCCCGCATCCCCAGGCCATTGCTGGGCACAGGCACTGTGTGGGCCATGGCCAGGGGCTGTCCCTTTGCCAGCACAGTGCTGGGGACTTAATGCCCTCAGCCTTACCCTGTGGGGACTGGGTCAGCAGGCAGCAGGCCTTGCCCATCCCCCATCCCCCATCCCCCAGGCCATGCACTGGGCTGAGCTTAGGGATGTTCAGGCTGCTGTCCCCACAGGACAAGCTTTCATAGCAGAGTCTACTGTGTTCCAGGAACCACACAAATGTTATCCCACTAGTCCATCCTAACCATGCCTGTGTGCAAGTTACATGCTGCCATGTGAGAAGGCAGCCAGAAAGACCTCTAACAACCAGGCCAGTACTGCCCTGTTGCCATGTGATGGTGAAGGATGGCTGGTGGTGGTGGAGGTGGTGATGGTGGTGGTGGTGGTCATGGGGTAGTGGTGATGGTGGTGGCAGTGATGGTGGTGAGGGTGGTGGCGGTAATGATGGTCATGGGGTAGTGGTGATGGTGGTGGTGGTGATGGTGGTCACGGGGTGGTGGTGTGGTGGTGATGGTGGTGAGGGTGGTGGTAGTGACGATGGCGATGACAATAATGGGCAGCAGAAAGCATCTTTGTGAGGAAACCAGAAGCTTGTGTGACCATAGAAGAGGTATCAGTGCTTCCCAAAACTACCAGCAGTAATGGACTCCTAAGCCCCCACACATAAATGAACAAGACTCAATAAATATAGAATTCCATCTATGATCAGAAATTGCTTTCAGCTTATGCAGGGTGGGTGGAGGGAATCTTGCTTCCTCTCGCTGGGTCCAGATACACATTTTTGTAGCTCTCTTTGGTAGTGGGTGTGCGGCCCAGGGCCCTGGTCTTCTAAGCAGAGCAGCATGGCTGTGCACTGCTGCCGAGCGGTGTGGCAGCAGGTGGGCCAGCGGCCTCACAGGGGTCACAGTGCCTGTCCCTGACCTAGCAATGACCCAGCACACAGTTCCCGAGTACTGATTTCTGGTGCTTTATTTTCTGCAGCTAAAAGCATGTATATTTACATGGAAATGGCTTTATGAGATATATAAACATTTATTTAAAGAGAAATGAAAATAGCAACATAGAAGATAACTGCTTCCTGGCTTTCAGATGCCCTCTCCACCAGGCTCTGGAACGTAATTATGCATGCACAGATTTTGGAGCTGCTGGCAAGTGCATCTATGAGAACTGCTATTTTTAAAGACTTTATAATGCAGCAATAGCATTTGTGCTTCAGGCTAAAATATTAAGGATCAAGGTGTCATCCCAGGAGCTAGTAACGTGATAGCCATTCAGTCCATAGCACTGGCTCACCTGTAAATGAAGATCAGTGTCCAGGCCTGCATCCTGGCGCCTGCCGAGGTACCATCCCAAAGTTGGTTGAGCTAAGCCAGGTGACTCAGCGGTGCTTGACATCACTTTCAGCCCGGCACCAGCTTCTACTGCAGACCCGAGCCCTGCTCGCCTCTTGTTCTGAGCTCTGACGGCCCCAGTGTCCCTCGGTGCTGCCCTCCTTCTCTACCCTGTTCCCCGTCCCCTTGCTGCCAAGCTGCCCGAACCCAGGGTTCTTGGGACGTGTGCCTTGTCAGCTCTGGAGAGGCCCACCCTGGGCTCCAGCTGTGGGCGGCCTCCTCAGCGTCACCCTCAAGCTCCCCTCCTGAGCTGGGCCCTTCAGCTGCACTGGCTGTGTTCACTTGGATTTGAAATACCTCTTCCATACACAAATGTCAGCCTGTCCTAGTCCATGTGTGCTGCTATAATAAAATACCTGAGACCTAGTGACCTTAAGGAATAGGAATTCATGGCTCCCAGTTCTGGAGTCAGCGTTTGGCAGGTTCAGGGTCGAGTGAGCACCGTGCTGACTCCAAGATGGCAGCTCCTGCTGTGACATCTCTGTGGATGAAGGTCAGACTTCACGTGGCAGGAGCAGAGGGCAAGGGATTTGGTGCTGCGCCACACGAGGCTTCTTTCATAAGGCCCTCGCTCCCACTCACAAGGGGCCCACAGGCCTCACCACCTCTTCTGGCCTCCCCCTTCACCCACCTTGCTGGCCGTTGGAGCCATCTCTGGAGTAGCTGCCCTCATAAGTCAGCCAGCAGCGTCCCGACATGGTGTTCCCTGTGAGCTTCCCACCAAGGGGACACGGCGGGACCTCCCCGCTGCATGTTTTCTCGGGACCTCTCTGACATCCGGTCCCCTTAGCTGCAGATCCTGGGCTTCTCCTGGGCCTCCTCCTCTGCCCTTGTGGACGCTGGCTGCACCAGTGACTCTGTATTTCCTTCTCTTCTTGCTTTACATTTTAAATTCTTATTTGCAGATGCTTGCAGGCATAGTGAGCATGTTCCTGCCGGGACCTGGGGCTGGCGCGCCCTGTGCTCGCCCTCCTGCTCCTGTGCTCTCCCCTCCGTTTCCCATTATTTGTCTCTTCTTTTGCTATTTGTCTGCGCTTCGGGTTTCTCATGTAAGAGAAGCCATACAAGGCTTGAGCTTGCCTGTGTGATTTATTTCGCCTAACACTATGGTCCCAAGGTGGCTTTTCTGCTGTTACATTAAGGAGCAAGGACAAAGTTCTGCAGATTCCGAATGCCTAGGACTTGCTGGAGGTCATGTTGCTTTATTACAGCCTTACGGTCTTACTGCTGTCTTATTATTAGAGCTTCTAACATTTGTATAATTAGGGCTTCGATTAACATGTGAGTCAATTGTAGTTTGGTGTCAGTGTTTACTACCCTATTTGTCTTACTCTATTCCACGCCTACCTCGAAGTCTCTGCTCCACTTGATCTTTGGCTTCACAGGAATGTTGCCAGCAACGAGGACACCGAGCAGAATGTCACTTGCCTGCTCAGGCACTGCATTGCACCCCAGGTCCCTGCTGGCCCCTGGCACAGAGGCTAGAGGCCAGGGCCACAGCTGACCTCAGCCAGGCTCTGCCATGCTGTGGTCCAGGCCACCAGGACATCGGGCTGGGCCCTTGGGCCGCTTCCTTGGAGAACAATGTGTTCATTTTATCAATGAGAGTCTGTTCTTAGAATAAAAGAAACCACACTTTGTGTCTAAATATTGGCTTTGCTTAGTTCTGTTTGAAAAATAACAAATCCTTCAGTGTGTGTGTGTGTGTGTGTGCCGGGGACTGCTTTGCCTCTTGGCCTTCAGCCGTGGCTGCTTTCGTTGGTGTGCCCTCAGCAGTGACAGTCACTGCACGCTGGCAGGCTGATCTTCCCAGCTTTCACCACGTGACACACTTCAGGGTGAGCAGGAGGACTCCACAGAGGGCGCACAGGGCGGCATGGGCGAAAGGCCTTCAGGCCCCGCCTTATTTGACTACTTAAAGGGAGGGCAGCAGGGCGTGCGAGGTGCAGCACTCACAGGCTTGAGCAGACGGCGACAGGAGCCAGGACAGAACGGGTGCACACGGAATCCTACTGTGGCGGTTTTTGTAGCACAAAATCAGCCGAGGACAGACTCTGGTCAGACACTGACGGGGTGAGCTCAACGCTGTGCTCTCCATGTGGTAGAGAGCGGCCCATGGTCAAGCTCAAGACGAGATCGAAGGCCCAGGCAGCAGCAGTCATGGCTCTCAAGAGCACGCTCAGTGAGGTCTGGGCTGGGGGTGGGCGGTGTGTGTGTGTGTGTGTGTGTGTGTGTGTGTGTATGTGGCATCTACAGAAAGAACTAGAAAAAGTAAATCAGGGAGGCATAACTATAGAGTTGGCCTAGGGAGACTTTGGGATGTTAAATGTGCTAGACTAACCCAGTGAGGCAAGAAGGGAGAAGGCCAAAATCCAGCCAGGAGAGATGGTGGGCCCGCACCTTGGGGACAGGCTGGGACACAATCCACCAAGAGGAGCAGGAACCACAGGGGACACAGACACTGCACACAGAAGGCAGAGCTGGCCAGACGGACAGACACAGCTAGGCTCTGCGGGCGCTGCCAGGGGCGAGCAGGAGGGGTGTGGACGCCACGCGGGAGCGAGAGGCGAGCCGCTCCCTCCACAGCACAGCTCACCACAGCGTTCACAGCATACATAGCCAGTAACAGGACCTTACCACAGCAGGCGAGGATGGACAGAATTACGGGGAGTTAGGGGAGAGACAGACAAACTTACAATCGTAGCTGAAGACTTTCGGATGGCCTTTCAGGAGCTATGGGACTTGCCAATATGGAGAAACAGTAAGTGTGCATAAAATTTGAGCACGAGAATCAACCAGTAGGTGTGCAGTGGTGCCTCGGCTCATGAATTTGGGAGCATTCTGCAAGATACTGCTTCCTTGCCTGAAGTCTGCATCAAGTGGCAAATATGACCATAGCCACCTTCCCCAGAATCATGATATGAATTAAGGTCATGAGCCAGCATACCACTGCCACAGGCACTGCTGGTGTCCCAGCCACGAGAGGGGCAATACACACTGGGCAAGTGTGGACAGACCTGACAGTCTGAGAACATCCGGGTACATTTCAAGGCACAGTGACATCAAACTAGTCACTAATCAAAACAAGCTATCAAGAAAATCACTGAATATTTGCAAATTAATAAGCTCATTCACAAGGAGCTTGTGGATCAAGGTAGAATCAGAAAATACATTCAAAACAATTTTAATATTTTGAATAATAATGAAAACACAAGAAGTCAATATTTGTGATACGGAAGTAAAGTGGTGTGGAGAGGGAGATTTGTGGCTCGAATTCCTGTTTTCAGAGATCAGGGTGTGAAATACACAATTAAAGCTTTTGCTTTGTGAAACAAAACAAAAGAGGGTTTACACCATAGAAGAAAGGTGGTAACAGAGAGGAGAAGTCAGTAAAAGTCAGAAATAAGAATTAGAAATGCCAAAAATTGCTTTTTTTTTTTTGTGGAACC